>JAGFNQ010002332.1:81473-103108 GCA_024364735.1 Boesenbergia rotunda
AAATCCAGATAGGGAGTCCATCAGTGAGTTTTGATCAAAACTCACTGATATTTCTAAACTACTCCTATTTGATTGGTGATATCTAATATATAGATGTTTGGACACCTAAAACATCATCTCCTACCTCTAACCTCTCTATTTCATATGGAATTTTCAGAATCCAGATATGGGAGGTTCCATCATGAGTTTTGACCAAAACTCAGTGGGTTTTCAGAAATATCAGTGGTTTTGATCAAAACACACTGATGGACCTCCCATATTTGGATTTCTGAAAATTCCATATGAATAGAGAGTTAGAGGTAGGAGATGATGTTTTAGGTGTCCAAACATCTATATATTAGATATCACCAATCAAATAGGAGTAGTTTAGAAATATCAGTGGGTTTTGGTCAAAACTCACTGATGGATCTCCCATATCTGGATTTCTGAAAATTCCATATGAATAGAGAGTTTAGAGGTACGAGATGATGTTTTAGGTGTCCAACCATCTGTATATTAGATATCACCAATCAAATAGGAGTAGTTTAGAAATATCAGTGAGTTTTGGTCAAAACTCACTGATGGACCTCCCATATCTGGATTTCTGAAAACTCCATATGAATAGAGAGGGTAGAGGTAGGAGATAATGTTTTAGCTGTCCAAACATCTATATATTAGATATCACCAATCAAATAGGAGTAGTTTAGAAATATCAGTGAGTTTTGATCAAAACTCACTGATGGACCTCCCATATCTGGATTTCTGAAAATTCCATATGAATAGAGAGTTTAGAGGTACGAGATGATGTTTTAGGTGTCCAACCATCTGTATATTAGATATCACCAATCAAATAGGAGTAGTTTAGAAATATCAGTGAGTTTTGGTCAAAACTCACTGATGGACCTCCCATATCTGGATTTCTGAAAACTCCATATGAATAGAGAGGGTAGAGTTAGGAGATGATGTTTTAGGTGTCCAAACATCTATATATTAGATATCACCAATCAAATAGGAGTAGTTTAGAAATATCAGTGAGTTTTGGTCAAAACTCACTGATGGACCTCCCATATCTGGATTTCTGAAAAACTCCATATGAATAGAGAGGTAGAGGTAGGAGATGATGTTTTAGGTGTCCAAACATCTATATATTAGATATCACCAATCAAATAGGAGTAGTTTAGAAATATCAGTGAGTTTTGATCAAAACTCACTGATGGACCTCCCATATCTGGATTTTCTGAAAACTCCATATGAATAGAGAGGGTAGAGGTAGGAGATGATGTTTTAGGTGTCCAAACATCTATATATTAGATATCACCAATCAAATAGGAGTAGTTTAGAAATATCAGTGAGTTTTGATCAAAACTCACTGATGGACCTCCCATATCTGGATTTCTGAAAACTCCATATGAATAGAGAGGGTAGAGGTAGGAGATGATGTTTTAGGTGTCCAAACATCTATATATTAGATATCACCAATCAAATAGGAGTAGTTTAGAAATATCAGTGAGTTTTGATCAAAACCCACTGATGGACCTCCCATATCTGGATTTCTGAAAATTCCATATGAATAGAGAGGTCAGAGGTAGGAGATGATATTTTAGGTGTCCAAACATCTATATATTAGATATCACCAATGCAATAGGTGTCCAACCATTTCAGGCTCAATGACCCTAAAAGGCCTGATGTGTGATTTCTTCTCGATTCTTCATTATTACATTTTAATACCTCGTAGAAGTCCAAATGAATAATGGATAGCAAATTAGAACTCCTTGTAACCTCAGAAATCCACAGGAATTGAAATTTTTACAATCGGAGCTCTCTAGGTCAATCAGTGGCCTTTTGGAGTCATTGGGGCCTGAAATGGAAAAATTTCAGGCCCACGTTGGGCCTGAAATGTTTCGTTGGGCCTGAAATGAAACATTTCAGGCCCAACGTGGGCCTGAAATGGAAACATTTCGGGCCCAACGTGGGCCTGAAATTTTTCCATTTCAGGCCCCCAATGACTCCAAAAGGCCACTGATTGACCTAGAGAGCTCCGATTGTAAAAATATCAGTTCCTGTGGATTTCTGAGGTTACAAGGAGTTCAAATTTGCTATCCATTGTTTATTTGGACTTCTCAGGTTTCTGTGGATTTCAGTTCCATTTCAGGCCCAACGTGCCCATTTCAGGCCCAACGTGATGTTTTCTCGGTTCTTCATTATTACATTGTAACACCTCGGAGAAGTCCAAATAAACAATGGATAGCAAATTTGAACTCCTTGTAACCTCAGAAATCCACAGGAACTGAAATTTTTACAATCAGAGCTCTCTAGGTCAATCAGTGGCCTTTTAGAGTCATTGGGGCCTGAAATGGAAAAATTTCTTGGGCCTGAAATTTTTCCATTTTAGGCCCCAATGACTCCAAAAGGCCACTGATTGACCTAGAGAGCTCCGATTGTAAAAATTTCAGTTCCTGTGGATTTCTGAGGTTACAAGGAGTTCAAATTTGCTATCCATTATTTATTTGGACTTCTCCGAGGTGTTAAAATGTAATATCAAAGAATCGAGAAAAGATCCTTAATATTGAGCACGTTGGGCCTGAAATGGAAACATTTCAGGCCCACGTTGGGCCTGAAATGGAACCATTTCAGGCCCAACGTGGCCGGCTGAAATGTTTTTTAGTTTTAATTTAATAAAAATATTTTAATTAATTTCAATATTTTTTTGTTTTGAAAAAGATTCCTTAATATTATTATCAAAATATAAAGGAACATCTTTTTATGGTCCATCTCGAAATTCGTTACTGACAAAGAGAAAGAGAAAGGGAAAGAGAATTGCATGCAGTACTTGATTGACAGTAGGGGTATAAGAGGAAGTTTACTAAAATATGTGCGCCCTTTGGTAATATTGAAACCATGGTACGCCTTTTGGTAAATACCTATTCTTGGGTACGCCCTTTGGTAAATTGCCGTTTATGTTAAGTACAAAACTGAAATTGTTTTTCTACCAAAGGGTGCATCTGAGAATTAATATTTATTAAAAGGCATATCAGGATTTCATTTTTACCAAATGACACATTCATTTTAATAAACTTTCTCTTATACCTCTTCCGTCAAGTATTGCCTTTCTTTTTTCTCTTTCTCAGTAACGAATCCTGAGACATCTGAATCTATTTTTTTAGACTTTAATATATTATTTTATTTCAGTTAAAGAAAGAAAAACGTAAGATAAAGAAAGAAAAAAATATTTCAGTTAAAAAACATCTATTCCCACATGATTTCAAAAAATATAAAAGATGATTTTTTATATTTAATTAATATAAATTAATATATTAAATAATATTTATTAATATATTAATATATTAAAAAACCTATCAAAATATGTAATTTCAAATTCAAATGCAGGGTCTGAAGTCACTCTAGGAGGGCTTGAAGTCATCAATTGACATACATGCTAGTCTCCATGCATTAATATTTTCTTTGAATATTAATGCTTGATTAGAAATGGTTTAGTATAGCATTTTCTACATTATTTCACTATCGATTCAACCTATCTATATAATGTAAATAAGAACCTACTACCCAAGGATATTATTATACTTAGTTATTTGACACAAATATAAATTACAATAACCAAACATGCCTTTAATAATGATAGAATATGATATAAAAAGTCCCTAGTTAATATCATATAATTGACGCTAAGGCTCCTACTAACAAGACCGAGACTACAACTTGGAATAAGCTAAGGGCTGGTCTACCCAAAATGACATTATATAACGATGGGACGTCCACCACCATGAAAGGAGTTCTTCTTGTCCTCTACAAGATATCATCTCCAAGAGACAATGACAATGAAATTTGCCCTATCAGCTGTATCTGATGCCCAGTGAAGTCAAACAACAGTGTGGAGACAGGGCATAGCTCGCCTTCGTCTACCTGTATCTGATCCAGCGCCGCCTTATACAAGATATTGACGAAGCTTACCGTATCCACGAAAATGCGCTTAATCTCATAATTAGCTATGCGGGTAAGAAGTACCAGTGTATCTTCATAGGGAGATTCGACATCCTCCAGATCGTCCGGACCAAAGGAGATGACAGACCCTTGGTGCTTCTCTTTATTCGCCCCAATGACGTAGTTTTCCAACCTACACATATGAGGCTTCCTTGCCCGATGGGAGTGTTGGACCTTGGATGGCTAGAGAGGGGAGGGGAGTGAATGTAGCCAGACACCGAAACTTAGCACTTTGAAAATTTCTACACTTAAACGTTTAGTAGCACAGCGGAAGCACAAGAAAAATAGAGTATGCATAATTTAAATCCTAAGCTAAGAACAAACACAAGAACGCTAACAAGAGGATTTATAAGGTTTGGGGATAACTTGCCCCTACTTCTTGGCGTGCCCGTAAGGTGGGCGATCCCTTGATCGTCGGCAGATCAAGCCCCGATGAACACCGGATAAAATGCAACCTCCTTCTCGGTGGAGTAACCTCTCCACAGCGTTCCAAGATGATGAAGTATAAAGTATATGAAACACAAGAAGGATCTTATTTAGCACTTAGAACCACAAGAACACAAGCAAACTTCACCCGAGCTCCACTCAGCGCAGATCTCACGCAAGAAACCCCTTCTTCGTGTCTTCTCGATGATGGACTCGCCAAGCTTCTTGTTTCTCTTCCAAATGCTCAAGTAACACAAGGTTGCTTCAATGATGGAAATTGCTTGCTCAAGATGATGGAACAACAGATCGCACAAGCACAATGTGGAGAACTGATCGCGCAGCAAGCAAGTCTAGCAAGAAGTCTGTTCAGCAAAAACTACTCAGCTCTTCACCGTTACGCAGCTTAAGTCTCTCCACTGATCGCCAGGTTATCTCACTGCAGCCTCCAACTGCTCACCTGCAACCACCAACCTACCACTGAGCTCTCCTGGACTCCCTGAGCTTCCCTCAGCCTAGCCCCAGTCAGCAGCTCTAGCAGCGCTAGCAACCATTGCAACCTGAGATGGCAAATGGACAAACTTGCTCCAAGGAAAGGCCTCCATTGACCCTCCTTGAGTGTTTGAATCCATCCCTGTCACCTGCACACTTAATTAGAACATTAGCACAACAAATCAAACTTGTATCAGTAATAGCAGAGAAGATCAAAGTGACATCAGTAGCGTATCAGTGAAAGCAGGCGTGATCAGACGCGATCAGAGCGTCTAACAGCGCGTTTGAATTAAAGTGATCGGTCACCGGACCGATCAGGATGATCCTAGATCGATCAGGCTCCAGCCTGATCGGTCCCCAGTGAGAAACTTGGGATCGCAAGCTCGTATGATCGATCACCCTGACTGGTCACCAGATCGGCCACCAAACCGATCCAGAAATCAGCTTGCCACAATCCCACCTGAATTACACTGGCTGGTCGGTCACCAGATCGATCAGGCTGATCCTAGACCGATCAGGCTCCAGCCTGATCGGTCAGGGTGAGAAATCTCACGACAGTTGATCATTCTGATTGATCGGTCAAGGTTTCTCACTGATCAGTCACCAGACCGATCAGGAGCCGAACAGTAGGTTTGCCAAAGTTACTGGAAGCTCCCTGATCGGTCAGCAGACCGATCAGACATCGTTGGACCGATCCAAGAAGGAACTTCGTGCCAACTTCCCTGATCGGTCACTAGTCCGATCCGTGCAAGGCCAAACCCACTCTAAGTCAAGAGAACCAGCCTCCGGCCCATCTCCGACTCATGCTTGATCCCTCGGACTAAGACTTCATGCCTAGCTTCACTCACCGGGACTTCAGTCAACCTGGCTTCACTCACCAGGCCCCGGCTTCACTCACCGGGATTTCCAAACACCTAACCTTCCAAGTTAGGACTTTTCACACCTAGCCTTCCAAGCTAGGACTTTTCATACATAACCTTCCAGGTTAGGACTTTTCCACACCTAGCCCTCCAGGCTAGGACTTTTCCACACCTAACCCTCCAGGTTAGGATTTTTCCACACCTAGCCCTCCAAGCTAGGATTTTTCCACACCTAACCCTCTAGGTTAGGATTTTTCAACACCTAGCCCTCCAAGCTAGGATTTCTCACACCTAACCCTCCAGGTTAGGATTTTATCCACCCTAGTCCCACTAGGTATGCCTCGTCCACGACCAGAACTTAAATCCCAATCATCTTATCAACCTAAATTAAAATCGGTGTCAACACCAAAACAACAATCAGGGTCAGATTACATCAACAATCTCCCCCTTTTTGTTGTTTGACAACTCGATTTTAAGTTTAGGGATTTGAATCCAATAGTCTCAAATCTCAAAATTATAGGAGAATCAGGATCCTCCCCCTACAACATTTAAAATCATAATCGCCCTAAACTTAACCAACCTCACTCTCCCCCTTTGTCAAACATCGAAAAGGGTGTAGATGGGTTGTTAAGTTTAAACATACTCCCCCTCAACCTTAGGGGTATCCCAAAACAACATAAGATTTGATTAATTTGAAAAAACATATGAAAACATATGATAGATATAGAGCATGGCAAGACAATCATATGTATCATATTAACATGGAATAGCAATAAACATAGCATTGCATAATAAGGCATTCATCAGGATGGTAGTCATATGAGCAAATATATAAACCAACAATAAGCATAATATAGTAAAAACATCCATAAAAATCAGTCATAGCAGATGCAGCACATAGCATCTAAGTTATGTCAAATACATCACAAAGCTATAAAGGTCAACATCATCAATGCACAACGGGATCATCGTCAGACGTATCATCAATATAAATCAAATCCCCTGGTGGAGGGCTGCTAGAGGGCGAAGCGTCAGGAAATGTATGCAGGTACCACTCCTCATACCACGTCTCCTGCAGTGAGCAAATCCCAGAAACATCGGACTCCAATCTGTGAAGTCGGTGATCGATGGATCGAAACTCTGAGCTGACCTCCTGTTGCCAGAGCTCGGAAATATGTAACTCGCGTTGTATCGTCCACTCTAGCTCCACAACCTGCCAGCGGAGGTCAGGAACCCACTTATCGTAATCCTCAGCAACAGCGGGTGACTCCTGATCAGGGGCCTCTCCCGGTAACTCCCCTAGACGTCGCCGATCCTTCCACCTCTGCCCCTGCGGTCGGACAACAATGCCAGACTGGGCCAACATGCGACAATCAAGTCGGCAGTCCTGTCGAACCATGGGTGCAATGCTGCCCTGTGAAACGTCGATACCAACCGACTGCAGCCAGGCAGTGATGATATGGCCAAATGACATGTAAACTGTCTGACCATACATCTAACTGTGGACAATGATGGAGAAGTAAATGGTCATCACGATATCAAAGTCTAACCGTCGATGCATCCCGTAGAGCATCAAGCAGTGGAATGAGTGAATCTCATCTAAGTGCTTTGAAGTAGTAGGGATGAGACAGTTAGTGATAATCTTAAACAAGACATAATCTATGGGGGAAAGGCGGAGAGCAGCAAATGTAGGGAAGTGACTGGTAACCTCACCGAGATCCCTCGACCTGGGATGATCGAAAAAGTACTCATGGATAGAGTCAGGGGTGACTCCATCAAAGGGAACCGGTAGAGGATTTGGAAGATAGGGGTAGAGAGAAAAGTCTTTATCTGATCAGCGACAGTCAAGAAAAGAAGTGAAAGTCGATAGATCAAAATTAAGGTCGATACTGACGACACGGGTCCTCCACCCCGAACCCTCCCTGTAACACCCAATAATTTTCTGGTATTATTAGGGATTTTTCGGAATTTTTCTAGCAATTTTTCGAAATTTTTCAAGAAATTTTTCGGAATAAAAATGGAAAAAAAATTTAAGGGTCGGGCGGGGGTTTGAACTCGCGACCACGCAACAATACCAAGCCTTAAGGGAGTTCGGCCAACCAGGAGGTCAGGGGTATCATACACAAAAAAGGAAGGAGCGAAATTATGTTATGGGTGAGTTAGGCTTTTTCATGAAGAGGTATTTAAACTTCGCTTAAGTCGCGTGGAGTCCCCGAGGATTTTGTGGCTGCGCGAATAGGAGAGGGCGAGGAGGCTGCGGAAAAAAAAGACAAGGGAGGAAGCCATAACTTTCTTTCTTCTTCTTCTTCTTCCTCCTCTTGAGTAGAAAGCCTAGGGTTCTTCCCTAGGGCCAAGGAGGGGAAGTTCTTGCAAGGAAGAGAAAAGGAGTCCTACGCTAGGGTTTTTACCTCTATTTAATGAGTTTTCATCAAGAAAAGGGTAAGTAGATCACTCACCTTCAATAGGAGTAGTTTTCGTATGTAAGTTCTTGTTGTAGAACCATGTTTTATGATGCATGCTTTAAGATTATGGTTATCGTGTGTTTTAAGTTTTTAAAGATGCATGTTTTCTCATGATAGAAATTTAATTGGTTTAGATTTGGTGTATGTAAGCTAAGCATGATAAGATTTAATTTTTGAAAAGTCCCAAAAATGAGGTTGGGATTAAGGGCACGCAAGGTGCTCGATGAAAGTCTCAAGTAAGAAAGGTAAAGGTGTTAAGTGCAAAATTTATGCAAAAGTAAGATAGCTTGATACATATAAGTATTATAGTAAGAAAGTATTTTATTTTCGGAAAGTGACATGTACCGGGCAAATGGAAGGCCCACAGAAAGTTAGAAAGAAGCTCTAATAAGGTGCGGTGGCTAGCTACCCCGCAACCTAATAGAGAAGCGCACAATTGGTACATTGATACCATGGTACAATGTCAAGGCCTAAAGAAAGTTGATTACTATTTTCAAGTAAATAAGTATTCGCAAGTGGTTTCAGTTTTAAGTATGTGCCTTTATTTCATATGTTAGCCTTGATACATTACAAGCATGTTAAAGAGTAAAAGTAAGGAAGTTAGTGTTTGAATATATGAGTACGTAAGGTTGCAAATGATGTAATGAAAGTAATATTTTCAACATGATTAAGCATGATAAGTATATGTAAGTTTTCCCATGTACATGTATTTTGGAAGTAAGCATTCTTTGAAATGAGCATGTTTATTATCGATAGCATGGATTTGTGAGTTAGGATTTACTTACTAAGCATTGTGCTTATTAGTTGCATTTCCATCTATTGCAGATAAAGGCAAAGAAAAAGCATAAGTTATGGAGGTGGCCAGGACTTGCATTGATGCTCAGTGGCGGCGGAACCGTGGAAGAGATCCGTTGGGTTAAGGCTTAGAGCCAATTTCTGAAGTTTGGAAACTTGGAGTTTAATATTTTGTTTGGTAAAATGTGAACACTGTGTTTAATCCTCCGCATAGAGTCAAAAGTTGATACAATCTTTAGCATGATTTCATATGGTTTGGTAGTCTTGTTAAATTCCGCAAAGATTCTAATTTCAAGTCATTATATTTGTTTTGAGTTGCTAGGATGTTTATAAAACTAGCATAGAGTATAGACATGGTGTTATATCTTTGTATGTCTTGAAAGTATATGAATTATGGATCTTTGGAAATGGTTTTCAGTTCTTGAAGTCAAGTAGTGGTAACCTAAGGCCAAGGTCTAAGGTGAAGTCAAAGGTTAAGGTTAAGTGAGGAAAGGTAAAGGTAGTAAAGAGCGACGATCCGGCTTAAGTATAGGGTAGAGAAGTCGGGTCGTTACAGAGTGGTATTAGAGCAAAAGTTCCACCCTTCCGCCACACTGACATCAAGCATCAATCCTGCCGCCTACCAAGTAAGAAGTTCATATGTTGTTGTTTTATATGCTTTTATTATTGACTGTTAGTATCAGTAAGTGCATGTTGATAGAAAAGTATATTGGTATTATTTTATGCTAATATGTGTAAGGAGATAATGAAGTAAGTTAGTAAGAGATAATGAGTTTTTATTTCTTTACACTATAGAGTAAGACAATGGCAAGAGAACGTCCCAGAATTGTCCGAAATGAGAAGCAAGCTCCTAGAGAACAAGAGTCCACGGAGTCAGTACCACCAACAGATCTTCAAGGAGTGGTAGCCCAGCTGCAGAGACAACTTGCCGAACAGCAGCAAGTTATTGCTACCTTCATGGCTAATCAGCAGGCCACTCCTGCTACCACGGCAGTGGCGCCAGTGGCGCAAGTAGTGGCACCAGTGGTGACAAAGACTCCCCCAGTACCTTTGGCAAGAGAAGTGAGACAGGAAGCTTTGGACAAGAACCCTCCTGATCGGTCTGTGGATCGATCACCATAAGGTGCCAGATCAGTCTGTGGACCGATCCAGGCCTACATAGAGAGTTTGGACGGAGATGTTGTAATTCGGCTGGATCAGTCGGTTGGACCGATCAGACATACTCCTGATTGGTCCGGTGACCGATCAGGCTCCCTGAATTTTGCTGATACGATCTGAAACTTTTAGTTTCAGACTTCCAAATGATTTCTGATAAGATCTGATGAAAGTTATCAATCTTGGGAGTGATCCTTTGTCTAAACATGATCCTTTAATAAGAATCAACAGTCCTTATGCTTTTGACAAATCACTTTGCTCCACCCAAGTGGAGTCAAACTCAATCAACAATCATTCAAGCAATTTCAACCAAGTTTGATCCATATAAGGTCTCCAATCAAGTTTCCTTGATTGGAATGTCCAAGTATGATCATGGAGCCTAATATACATGTGTTATGCATTGGTTTTCCGCATACTTGGTCACCGTAGTGATTTTTATCTCGTCAACCAAATTTCTCAAGGGATGCATTGACATTTTGAGAAATTAGGTTAATCCTAGCATCTCACTCCATTTCTAGCAAACAAAAGCGTTTTGTTGAATCTTATAGTTTGTGTGAGATGTCCCCAAGTTACCCAATTGTATCCCAACAATTAGAAATAATCATGAATGGTTTTGAATGCTTTTTAGTCCTATGAAGCATGACACATTCCCAACTCCCTTCTTAAGAATCTAAACTCATTCTTGGGGAGTGGTTTAGTGAAAATGTCAGCTAGGTTTGATTTGGACTCTACATGAGAGAGTGCAATATCTCCTCTAGCTACATGATCTCTAATGAAGTGGTGACGCACTTCAATATGTTTAGTCCTAGAATGATAGACTGGATTCTTTGTTAGGTTAATAGTGTTAATGTTGTCACACAACACTTGCACACCCTTGTAGCTTAATCCATAGTCCTCTAGAGTATGTATCATCTACAACAATTGTGATACACTCTCTCCCATGGCGATATACTCTGCCTTGGTCGTGGAGAGAGAAACACAATGTTGCTTCCGACTTGACCAACTTACTAGAGATGATCCTAGGAATTGGCAACCCCCACTCGTGCTTTTCCGATCCAACTTGCACCCAGCATAGTTGGAATCGGTATAGCCAATTAGGTCAAAAGACTCTGTACGGGGGTACCAAAGACCAACTCCAATTGTGCCCTTAAGATATCTCAAAATTCGTTTAACCGCAATTAGATGAGATTCCTTGGCACAGACTTGATACCTAGCGCATATACCCACAGCAAATAGTATATCAGGTCGACTCGCTGTGAGATATAGCAGACTACCTATCATGTTCCAATATTGAGTCAAATCAACAGGTTTACCACTCTCATCATTGTCTAATCTTGTGTTTGTCGCCATGGGAGTGGTTACCTCTTTCGAATCACTCATGTTAAATTTTTGGAGCATCTCTTGAGTATACTTTGATTGGTGCATATGGATTCCATCACGAGTTTGCTTGATTTCAAGTCCAAGGAAGAAAGTCAACTCTCCGACTAGACTCATTTCAAATTCACTCTCTATGTGCCCAATAAACTTATTTAAATAGCCCTTATTGTTTGAGCCACAAATTATATCATCGACATATGCTTGGCCTATAAAAATATTGTCACCATCTCTTTGTAGAAATAGTGTAGGGTCTATTTGGCTTCTAACAAAGCCTTTTTCAATTAGAAACGTCGACAACCGCTCATACCAAGCTCGGGGTGCATGTTTAAGACCATAAAGTGCCTTTTTGAGCTTGAACACGTGGTTTAGAAATTCGGACCTCTCAAACCCTGGAGGTTGTTCGACATAGACCTCTTCCCTTATTAAACCATTTAGGAAGGCCGATTTTACATCCATTTGATATAGCTTGAAACCACGATGTGCTGCAAATGCAAGCATCAATCGGATGAACTTTAATCGTGCCACGGGAGCATAGGTCTCATCATAATCAAGGCCTTCAACTTGACTATAGCCCTTGGCTACTAAGCATGCCTTGTTTCTTATGATTTCTCCCTTATGGTTTAGTTTATTTTTGAGGACCCATTAGGTTCCAATGATGGTGGTCTTCTTAGGTCTAGGGACCAAGTCCCAAACCTGACTTCTTTCGAATTGACCTAGTTCATCTTGCATAGCAATAATCCAATCGGGATCATTTAATGCTGTTAGTGATATGAGAGAAGTGTCCTAAGGCAATCACCTTATGATTGTAAACATTTATTTTAATAAATGAAAATTCACTATTTGAGTATACATATTTGTGTATTTGATTGAGATCTTAAACTCATCTACTGAATGTCCGCAATACAATTCACAGCATAAGAGAATTTGTGATGGAATCACAACTAGTGATTATCTCTACATGTGCAATTGTAAAGTATTGAAAATATCCCTAGTCGATGAATTGATAAAAATGGACACTATCAATTCTGTTGAGACTAGCATGGGTTATTCTCTAATCAGCTGATTCTCACTGGCTGGTGACATTGGGATGTCCGGAGATAAACATGGATGCTAGTTAAGGGAACTAGTTCATTGGAGTGACTGACTGTAAAACTTCACATGGTAGTCTATACATAGACAGGTCAGTGAAGTTCTTACCGCAGCTTAAGTGCGATGTTCCTTTGACTTGCGGTGTTCAAGTCATCTTGGTCATGGAGACTTATACTTTAACATCTTAAGCAAGCATCTCCAAGGAGGTGTGGACCCAGGATGGTTGGGTATAAGCCGAAGTGCCCGAAGATGTTTGAACAGCCTACAAAGGATTCACCACTCCTTGCGAGGAGATGTATACCCAGGCCTATCGTCGGATTGTTACTCAAAGCCTCTGGCCAGAGCATATCATGTTTAGAGTATGTGTCTCTTAAATACATGAGAGTAATTAGAAATCCAAAGGACGAGAAAGACACTACTTGGGCTAGGTGTGACGTAGTCAGCCTAGTGGGGACTGACACACACAGACCATGTCCTGAACCAAGTGGGTATAAGATGGTGAAGGGAATGGGGCACGATTCATTAGAGCTGCTGAAGGGTTTCAGAATAATTTCTGAGGTCAACCGTTGATCTTTCGATTAATTGGGGATCATGATGTACTACTAGGTGCCACTCATGATCGTTCTATAATTATGAATTATAGACGGCCAACATAAATCGAAAGCCTATTTAGTCACACGCACTACGAGTAATCCGAGGGATTTAAAACGAGTTGAAAATTGGATTTTCCGATCAAGAGAAATAAGTCGAATCTGAATTTATCAGAGGCGCAACGGAAGCTTAAAATGGCTAAGTCTTTTGAAGGCTTATTGGGCAAATTAAATGAGTTTAATTCGCAAGGGAAGGGCTTGGAGTGGCCGGCCAAAGAGGGTGCCCACCCTCTTTGGTTTGGCCGGCCACCAAAAGAGAGAAACCAATTTAATTGGTTTAAATTATAAAATAAATCAAGCGCGATTTGTTTTATAAAATTTATGGATAAATAAATTTGTTTTCATGAAAATTAAAATAAACTTTAAATGGTTTATTTTTATTTTATAAAATCAATTATGAATTGATTTTTCCATGATAAGAAAAATTTATATAATAAATTTATTCTTTTTATGGAAATTAAAATGAACCATGGATTGGTTTATTTTATTTTATAAAATCAATTATGAATTGATTTTTCCATGATAAAGAAAAATTTATATAATAAATTTATTCTTTTTATGGAGATTAAAATAAACTTTAAATGGTTTATTTTTATTTTATAAAATCAATTATGAATTGATTTTTCCATGATGAGAAAATTTATATAATAAATTTTATGAAAATTTATTCCATAATTAAAAAGAGAGATGTATTTGTTTTATTATAAAATTAGTTATAATAAAACTTGGCATAACGGAATAATTAATAAGAAAATTTATAAGATAAATTTCTTATGAAAATTTATTCCGTTAATTCCGTTAAAGGGGAGACATGGCAAGGGAGAGGCTACTATATAAAGGAACCAAGGCTAGGCTTGAATTCCTCAATTGAGTTATCAAGAGATTAGTAGCTCCCTCTCTCTCTCTAACTCTCTCTCTCTCTCTAGGGCCGGCCCCCCTCTCTCTCTAGGGCCGGCTCTCTCTCCTCCCTAGGGCCGGCGCACATCCCAAGGGTGGCCGAGAGCTTCATCCGCCAAGAAGGTGCCGAAGAAGAAGAAACGGATCGCGACTCCTTCTTTCCTTTCCCGGAATTTTGATTCCGTTACTTGGTGGTTAGTTTCCATCTTTCTCTCTTGTTTTCTAGTTGTGCCTTTGGAGAATCTAGTAGTTCTCGTCGGCACAAAACTCGTGGCTTTGCGAAGTCATCCCGAAGAGAACTCGGCGTGGACGCGAATAGAGGCGGAGCTTCCAAGGGACGCTACGGTTGGATCTCGTCCCTTACTTCGAGTTACGCGAGGTACTTAGTAAATTAGTTTACTTTTTCCAAAATTTTAATTTATGATCATGTCCACACATCATAAGGTCGCATGCTAGATACGTGGTTAAAAATAATTTGAGAAATTATTTATGCTAATTCTTCCGCTGCACGTAAATATTTTAAAATTTACGAACCCGTATCCTTGTCAACATGCACCCGGTCCCAACAGTGGTATCAGAGCCGGTTAGTGTTCGACATAATCATATAATTGTTTTGCGGAAAACTTTGTCATGATCTCAATTTTGGAAAATTTTTCAATTATGGAAACTTTCCAATTATAATAAATTTTAGATTTAGGAATTTCTAAGTTTGGAAATCCTCATGAAATTTCGCAAACTTTTGAAATTTTCTAGTTTCTGAAATTTTATAATAATTGTGAAAACTTCCCATCTTTGGAAACTTTCCAATTTTGGAAATTTTTCTATTTTAGAAATTTTCAATTTTGGAAATATGTAAGTTTTCTTTGTACCAGAAACTTACAATTATTCTGAAAACCTATTATGAAATCTCGCAATTTTGGGCACTTTCTTTCAAGAAAGTCTAGACAAATTTATGGACAATTAATTGACAATTAAATTTGAATTGGTTTTTAAATTGACAACAAAATTCTTTATTTTGGATTGAGCCTCGGGGAGCCGTCCAATTTAAAGTTAGTTGTTGTAATTTAATTTCCCAATTTTAAATGAGATTGTCATGTTTAATTTGGTTACGCTTCCGAAGCGGACCAAATTGGATTTACGACAAATTACTTTTCTTTGGGTATCTGAGCCTCGGGGAGCCACCCTTAGAAAACGATTTGTTGTAATTAATTAAATCCATGAATAAAATATGATTTAAGAGGTGATGCTCTTACATATTGTTGTCTCCAAAATTAATTAGGAAAATGGTTTCCTATAGAGTTTTCTTAAATGAGATTTTCATGAAAATAATATGTGGTTGAATTAAGGACTCATGTCTCTTAATTTAATAAGATTTGATTTAGAGAAATCAAAGTCTTAAACATATTATTTCCGAAATTGATTATGACAATTTAGGAAATTGTTTCCCAAAACAATTCCTTTAATAAAGTATGAAATTAGAATTAGGAAATCCGGTTCCTAATTCAATTAATGAGACTTGATAAATTAAGTCACATACATACTTTATTAAGGAAATCGTTAGTCATGACATGATTATATGTCATGAATGTGCTTAGAAAAGAAAGGATGAGACCCAAAACCCCTTACAAAATATTAAGGCCAACACCTTCCATTAATATGGTTAGAATCGGAGTTTTGTTTCTCGTTTGGGTTGATGGACACATCCATGCCCGGCTTGAACCTCAACATGTTCAAACCATGGAATTAGTTTATGAATAATATAGTTGGAGTCAGAGGTCAATCCTTAGTTTTGGTTGTTGGACACATCCAAGCCTGACTAAACGGTTGAATGAGCTCCAACCATATTAAAACTATTTCTTGATTAATGGGTCAGCCTTAAGCTTGGAGCATCGATTTGTTGTGCCACAGCCAAGGTCGATGTAAAGAGAGGTGCAGTTGGGTGCTATGTATAATGTTGCATACTTGTTAATGAGTTAACAACCCAATGATTTATGCAAACATTCAATTAGTTGATAGCATAAAGTGATAGTTACATATATGTGATATGTAATCGGTATAATTACCTACCTTCATAGCTAAGAAAACTTGATGGCCACAGCCATGGTTGTTCTTATCTATGGTTGGATATCAACCTATTTGGAGATGTTCCTACGATCTCCCGAATTGATAAAAAGGGTTATTCAATTTGAAAAATAAATAGGATTTATTAATGTATGTTGATACATTCTTTAATCATTCTTCTCACATAAGCTCAATTTGTATTTCTAGGATAATCACTCGATCATGTCTTCTCTGAATTTGCGTTCCATTTTGGACACCAATAAACTGACTGGGCCAAACTTCATGGACTGGCTTCGAAACCTGAGGATAGTCCTCAAGGCAGAGAAGCTTGCTTATGTCCTTGAAGATCAACTTCCCAACCGTCCTCCTGAAAATGCAACTCCAGACCAGTTTCCTGAGTTGCTCAACCTGCTGAAGACTGTAGAGCCTTCTGTGAAGCAGGATCAAAAGACGGTACTGTTAGTTGGTTCCTCGAAGAAAGGTTCTAAGAGGAAGGCCAAAGAACAGAATAAGGGAAAGAAGAAAAAGGCCAAAAAGACTGAAAATACCCTAAAAGGCACTTGCCATCACTATGGCAAGGAGGGTCACTGGCGAAGAAACTGCAAGGTTTGTCTTGAGTCCTTGAAAAAGAAGGCATCCGATGCCCCATCCTCTTCAAGTATCTTCGTTATTGAATGTCACTCTATTTCCTCAAACACCTGGGTACTTGATACTGGGTGTAGCTCACATATATGTAATGACATACAGGGGCTAAGGAATAGAAGAAGACTCGTCAAGGGAGAAGCGAATTTGTGAGTTGGAAATGGAGCAAAGATTGCTGCTGTTGCCATCGGAACATATTTGCTAAAGCTCCCTACTGGACGTGTCTTAGAATTTGATAATTGTTATCTCGTTTCTTCGTTAATAAAGAACATTGTATCTATTTCATGTTTGAATGAAAAGGGTTATCATTTGACTTTCAGTAACAATTGTTGTTACATAACTTTAAATGACGTTCTTTATAGGAATGGAAATTTGTGCAATGGTATCTACACGTTAGATTTATCCGGTGACGTTTTCAATATCGAAGTTAGTAACAAACGTGCTAGAATAGATAATCGAATAGACTCCTACACGTAGCATTGTCGTCTTGGCCATGTAAGTAAGAAACGCATGACCAAATTACACCGATGTGGAATTTTGGAATCATTTGAACCCGATTCATTTGATACATGCGAATCATGCTTAAAAGGCAAGATGACCAAATTACCCTTTTCCGGAAAAGGTAATCCAGTGGGAGAATTGCTTGGTCTAATACATACTGATGTATGTGGACCAATGTCAACTCTTGCACAAGGAGGCTATAGCTACTTCATCACCTTTATCGATGATCACTCACGATTCGGGTATGTGTTCTTGATGAAACACAAATCTGAAGCCTTTGAGAAATTCAAAGAGTTCAGAAATGAAGTAGAGAAACAGCTTGGCAAAAGTATTAAGATACTTCGATCCGATCGGGGTGGTGAATACTTAAGTCAAGAGTTTCAAGATTATCTAAGGGACAATGGGATATTGTCCCAATGGACTCCGCCGTATACACCACAGCATAATGGTGTATCTGAGAGGCGCAACCGAACCTTGATGGACATGGTTAGGTCAATGATGAATCATGCAACTCTTCCAAAATCCTTTTGGGGCTATGCACTTAAGACAGCTGTTTACTTGCTAAACAGAGTCCCGACCAAGGTAGTCTCTACTACTCCATATGAGACATGGAATAGTAAGAAACCTCACTTAACTCACCTTAAGATATGGGGTTGTCCTGCTTATGTGAAGCGGACTGTATCAGACAAATTGGATGCTAAGTCTGATAAATGTCTATTTATTGGATACCCTAAGGAAACGAAGGGTTACCAATTCTATCATCCCTTGGAACAAAAGGTGTTTGTTTCAAGGCATGCTGTATTTCTGGAAAAAGAATTTCTTTTACAAGAAAACAGTGGGAGTGCATTGAACTTGATGAAGTTCAAGAAACTCCAATAGACATTACAGAGACACCTAGTCTAGACCCACAACCAATAACTCATAATGATGAGCTATCAGTTGAACCTAAAACAACACCACCTCTTCGTAGGTCTGATAGGACACGCAATATTCCAGAGAGATACGATTTCTCATAAGTGAATCGAACGACGATGAACCTATCAGTTATGAAGATGTTCTGAAAATTCAGAAAGGGACAAATGGCTTGAAGCCATGAAGTCGGAAATGGATTCCATGTACGAAAACAAGTATGGGACTTGGTTAACCCACCTGAAGGATTAAGCCCATAGGGTGCAAGTAGGTTTTCAAGAAGAAAACCGACATGGAAGGTAATGTTGTTACCTTTAAGGCTAGATTAGTGGCAAAATGATATCGTCAGAAAAGGAATTGATTATGACGAAACCTATTCGCCAGTAGCTATGCTTAAATCCATTCGGATGCTCCTAGCATAGCAGCTCATTATGATTATGAGATATGGCAAATGGATGTGAAAACAGCTTTCCTTAATGGAAACCTGCTTGAGGATGTATACATGATACAACCTGAAGGTTTCACATCGGTTGATAAAACCAAAGTATGCAAGCTTTGACGATCCATATATGGACTGAAGCAAGCATCAAGGAGCTGGAACATCCGTTTTGATGAGACAATCAAAGAGTTTGATTTCTCATAAAATCCTGACGAACCTTGTGTAGGGTTTTTCGGGCCAAAAAAACTGCTTTTTCGCGTCGCGGAAACCCCGAAAGCCCCAATAGAAAGGATCCGAGCGAAGAAAACCATTTCAAAAATTTACGAGTGCTCGTTTACATGCTTCAAAATCGATCTACAACCTAGATCTATTAGAGAAGAGAAAAACTACCTTCGATGCGTGCCCCGCAATTCCCGCTCGCTCCTCGGTTGGTGTCGGATCTCAAGGATGCAAAGTAGCAACCCTCTAGAAGTATCCACACAAGCAAGAGAGTGGAGAGGAGAGCCCAAAAGTGTGCTAGCACTTGCTTGGGGTCTCGGCCACAAGAGAGGAGAGGGAGAGCAAAAACCAAAAACCAAGTTGGGAGAGAAAATCAATCCACCACAAAAACCTCATTTTGTGTGTATAAGTGGCAGGCCACTTAATGGCCATTATTGGCCATTAAGTGGCCGGCCACCATCTTAGGTAACCCCTCATTTGAATTCAAAATTCAAATGGGGAGGTTACTTAGCCTTGATGATGATGCCAAGTCATCACTTGGTCAAGTCAAGGTGATGTGGCTTGAGTCAAGTCAAACTTGCCTCTTATGGACTTTCCATATTTAGCCAAAGTCAAACTTTGACTTCATTATTCTCCCATGATTAGATTCATCCAACACTTGGATCAAACTCGAGTCCAACTCAAGTTGTCTAATTTGAGTCAAGTCAAACTTGCCTTTTATGGACTTTCCATATTTAGCCAAAGTCAAACTTTGACTTCATTATTCTCCCATGATTAGATTCATCCAACACTTGGATCAAACTCGAGTCCAACTCAAGTTGTCTAATTTGAGTCAAGTCAAACTTGCCTTTTATGGACTTTCCATATTTAGCCAAAGTCAAACTTTGACTTCATTACTCTCGGTCCATCATATGGACTTATTCTCCATCTATTGCTCTATGTGTGTGACCCTATAGGTTCTTGTAACGTTGGCAATGCCCTTAAACCTATTTAAGGACATAAGCAATGAGAGGTATCTAGCAACACATCATTGCTACCCAAGTTACAAGAATGTCGAGATCCAACATCACCATTGTGACTAATAATTGTGACCATCACAATATGTGACAACGTCCTTCTATCCTCGATATCTAGATTGATCTTTCATGAGGCATAGACCGTGTCATCCTCAAATCAATCTATGTGTCTTGAACTCCAAGTAGACTCACTATAATCAAATAAGCTCAATATCTCATATTGCCTTATTTGGGCATGGCCATGCACTTAGTGATCTCACTCTATCAAGACTATGATATCTCTCCCGTCATATAGGAGGGATAGATCCCATCTACATCACTCACATCCCTCCGCATAATTTGTTACATACCCAGTAATCGCCTTTATAGTCCACCCAGTTACGGGTGACGTTTGACGAAACCAAAGTACATAACTCCTTATGTAGGGAACTATGGTGACTTCAGGTCTAAGGACTAATAGTCATACTAATAGTCACATGAGAAAGTATATGACACTCATATAACGATCCATGATACTTTCTCATGGCGGGCCATTCAGTATACATTCTCTAATGTATACCCATGTGTCAACTTGATATCTCATATCCATGACTTGTGAGATCAAGTCATCATGTTGACCTACATGCTAGTCTCTATGCATTAACATTGTCCTTGAATGTTAATACTTGACTAGGAATAATTAAGAGTAGTGTTCTCTATATCATCTCACTATCGATTCAACTAATCGATTGATATAGATAAGAACCTTCTACTCAAGGACGTTATTATACTAAGTTATTTGGCACCAATACACATAAGTACAATAACCATAAGAAATGCCTTTATATATAAGAAATATATATACAAGAATATGATACAATGAGTCCAAAAAGTAATCATCATATGATTGGCTCTAGGGCTCTCACTAACAATCTCCCACTAGCACTAGTGTCAATCGCTGTAGTATCTAATACCCAATGACCTAGTGTGACCATCATGCTTCATCTGTGCCAAAGCCTTGGTCAAGGGATCTGCGACGTTAGCCTCTGTGGGTACTCTGCAAATCTTCACATCTCCTCGATCGATGATCTCTCGAATGAGATGGAATCGCCGTAGTATGTGTTTGGTCCGCTGGTGTGAGCGAGGTTCCTTAGCCTGCGCAATAGCTCCATTGTTGTCACAATAGAGCTCTACGGGATCAGATATGCTAGGAACCACCCCAAGCTCAGTGATGAACTTGCGGATCCAAACTGCCTCCTTTGCTGCCTCTGATGCAGCAATATACTCAGCTTCTGTTGTAGAATCTGCAACTGTGTCCTGCTTCGAACTCTTCCAGCTCACAGCTCCGCCATTCAAGCAAAACACGAACCCTGACTGCGATCTGTAATCATCCTGGTCGGTTTGGAAGCTGGCATCAGTGTAACCCTTTACAACTAGATGCTCATCGCCTCCAAATATCAAGAAATATTCTTTAGTCCTTCTCAAGTACTTAAGAATATTCTTGACTACTATCCAGTGACGTTCACCTGGATCTGACTGGTATCTGCTCGTCATGCTCAAAGCATACGAGACATCAGGACGAGTACATAACATGGCATACATGATAGATCCTATGGCTGAGGCATAAGGGATCTTGCTCATGCGGTCTCTCTCCTCTCTAGAAGAGGGACCTTGAGTCTTCGAAAGACTCA
>JAGFNQ010002333.1:0-18816 GCA_024364735.1 Boesenbergia rotunda
TCCCTTGACGAGTCTTCTTCTATTCCTTAGCCCCTGTATGTCATTACATATATGTGAGCTACACCCAGTATCAAGTACCCAGGTGTACGAGGAAATAGAGTGACATTCAATAACGAAGATACCTGAAGAGGATGGGGCATCGGATGCCTTCTTCTTCAAGGACTCAAGATAAACCTTGTAGTTTCTCGCCAGTGGCCCTCCTTGCCGCAGTGATGGTAAGTGCCTTTTGGTGTCTTTTCAATCTTTTTGGCCCTTTTCTTCCTTCCCTTATTTTGTTCTTTGGGCTTCCTCTTAGAGGCTTTCTTTGAGGAACCAACTAACAGTACCGTCTTCTGATCCTGCTTTACAGAAGGCTCTACAGTCTTCAGCAGGTTAAGCAACTCAGGAATGGTAGTTTCCAGTTTGTTCATCCAATAGTTCATCACAAACTGTGAGTAACTCTTGGGCAAACAATGCAGAATTAAGTCAATACTTAGTTCGTGATCCATTGCAAATCCGAGTGTGCCTAGTCGCTCAATGTACCCCAACATCTTCAACACAAACTGTGAAATAGAAGTGCCTTCCTGCATCTTAGAGGTGAAGAGGAGTCTGGAGACCTCAAACTTTTCAGATCTTGCCTGCTCGTCAAACAGCTCATGAAGATGGAAGACGATGGTATGAGCATCCATATGCTCATGCTACTTTTGTAGCTCAGGTACCATAGCGGCCTGCATGATGCAACTCGCAAGTTCAGAATCGGCCACATGTTTCTGATAGGCCACTAACTGGTCTGGAGTTGCATCTTCAGGAGGATGATTGGGAAGTTGTTCTTCAAGGACATAAGAAAGCTTTTCTGCCTTGAGGACTATCCTCAAGTTTCGAAGGCAGTCCATGAAGTTTGGCCCAGTCAGCTTATTGGTGTCCAAAATGGAACGCAAATTCAGAGAAGACATGATCAGGTGATTATCCTAGAAATACAAATTGAGGTTATGTGATGAGAATGATAAAGAATGCTTCAATATACATTAATTAAATTCTATTTATTTTTCGAATTGAATAACCCTTTTTTTTTTTATCAATTCGGGAGATCGTAGGAACATCTCCAAATAGGTTGATATCCAACCATAGATAAGAACAACCATGGCTAGAGTCCATTAAGTTATTCTTAGCTATGAAGGTAGGTAATTATACCGATTACATATTATACATATATAACTATCACATTATGCTATCAACTAATTGAATGTTTGCATAAATCATTGGGTTGTTAACTCATTAACAAGTATGCAGCAATATATATAACACCCAACTGCACCTCTCTTTACATCGACCTTGGCTGTGGCACAACAAATCGATGCTCCAAGCTTAAGGCTGACCCATTAATCAAGAAATAGTTTTAATATGGTTGGAACTCATTCAACCGTTTAGTCAGGCTTGGATGTGTCCAACAACCAAAACTAAGGATTGACCTTTGACTCCAACTATATTAATCATAAACTAATTCCATGGTTTGAACATGTTGAGGTTCAAGCCGGGCATGGATGTGTCCATCAACCCAAACGAGAAACAAAACTCCGGTTCTAACCATATTAATGGAAGGTGTTGGCCTTAATATTTTATAAGGGGTTTTGGGTCTCATCCTTTTCTTTTATGCACATTCATGACATATAATTATGTCATGTTCTAACGATTTCCTTAATAAAGTATGTATGTGACTTAATTTATCAAGTCACATTAATTGAATTAGGAACCGGATTTCCTAATTCTAATTTCATACGTTATTCAAGGAATTGTTTTGGGATATAATTTCCTGAATTATCATAATCAATTTCGGAAATAATATGTTTAAGACTTTGATTTCTCTAAATCAAATCTTATTAAATTAAGAGACAGATTTCCTTAATTCAACCACATATTATTTTCATGAAATCTTATTTAAGAAAATATACTCTATAGGAAACAATTTTCCTAATTAATTTTGGAGACAATAATATGTAAGAGCATCACCTCATAAATCAAATAAGGAAATTATCGTTTGAGAATCACCCCAAAAATTTTCAAGATTTGATCACATATTTTATTTATGGAAAATTAATATCAATAACTTAATTTGGACGACTCCCCGAGGCTCAATCCAAAATAAGAATTTGACAGTTTAAATTCAATTTAGGAAATTTAATTATAATAACTAACTTTAAATTGGACGGCTCCCCGAGGCTCAATCCAAAATAAAGAATTTTGTAAATAATTTAATTTTCAATTATGAATTTAAATGCCAATTAATATTCCCATAATTTGTCTATACTTTCTTGAAAGAAAGTGCCCAAAATTGCGAGCTTTCCATAAATGGAAAGTTTCCAAAAATAAAAGGTTTTCAAAATAATTGTTAGTTTCTGGTACAAAGAAAACTTATGTTTTTCCAAAATTAGAAAATTTCTAAAATAGGAAATTTCTAAAATTGGAAAGTTTCCAAAAATGGAAAGTTTTCACAATTATCATAAAATTTCAGAAACAGAGATATTTCAAAAGTTTGCGAAATTTCATGAGGATTTCCAAACTTTGAAATTCCTAAATCGAAAATTTACCATAACTGAAAAATTTCCAAAATTGAGATCATGACAAAGCTTTCCGCAAAAACAATTATATAATTATGTCGAACACAAACCTAGCTCTGATACCACTGTTGGGACCGGGTGCATGTTGACATGGATGCGGATTCGTAATTTTAAAATTAATTACGTGCAGCGGAAGGTTTAGCATAAATAATTTCTCAAATTATTTAACCACACATCTAAGCATGCAATTTTATCTTGTGTAGACATGATCATATATTTAAAATTTTGTAGAAACGTAAACTAATTTACGTATTACCTCGTGTAACTCGAAGGAAGGGACGAGATCCAACCGTAAGCGTCCCTCGGAAGCTCCGCCTCTATTCGCGTCCACGCCGAGTATCTTCGGGATGACTTCGCAAAGCCACGAGTTTCGTGTTCTCGAGAACTACTAGATTCTCCTAGAACGCGACAAGAAAGACCAAGAGAGAAGTCGGAAGACTAACCACAAAAGGATGGCCGGCTGGTGCTCCTTCTTGGGGCTGGTTGGCGCACGACAAGAAGGGGACAAGAGAAGGAGAGAAAGAGAGGGAGAGAGCCTATGCCTTCATCTCATCAATTATTTCCCAAGCCTTGCCTTGGGTCTTTTATATAGTGGCCTCTCAACCATCAAGCCTCTCAAATATGGAATAACTTATTCCATCATGCCAAGTTTGATTTTATATCATGGTTAAAATCATATTTTAATTCATGATAAAAATCAATCAAGTCTCTTCTCTCCTATGGAATAAATTTCCTTATCATGGTAAATCAATCCATGATTGATTTTGTAAAATAAACCAATCCATGGTTCATTTTAATTTCCATGAAAAATAAACCAAACCTTGGTTTATTATATAAAAATTTATATCATCCATAATTTTATAAAACAAACCACACTTGGTTTATTTTATAAATTGAACCAAAAACTTGGTTCTCTCCCTTTGTTGTGGCCGGCCAAGCAAAGAGAATGGAGGCCCTCTTTGGCCGGCCCATCCAAGCCAAGCCCTAATGAATTAAACTTATTTAATTCATCTATTAAGTCTTCAAAAGACAAGTCATTTTACGCTTCTGATGCGTCTCTGAAAAATTCAGATTCGACTTATCGTTTGGCTCAACCAAACTTAATCTCTCTTGATTGGAAAATCCAATTTTCAACTCCTTTTAAATCCCTCGGATTACTCGTAGTGCGTGTGACTAAATAGGCTTTCGATTTATGTTGGCCGTCTATAATTAATCAATTATAGAACGATCATGAGTGGCACCTAGTAGTACATCATGATCCCCAATTAATCGAAAGATCAATGGTTGACCTCAGAAACAATTCTGAAACACTTCAGCAGCTATAATGAATCATGCCCCATTCCCTTCACCATCTTATACCCACTTGGTTCAGGACATGGTCTATGTGTGTCAGTCCCCACTAGGCTGACTACGTCACACCTAGTCCAAGTAATGTTTTCTCGTCCTACGGATTCTAATTACTCTCATGTATTTAAGAGATTCATACTCTGAACATGTCATGCTCTGGCCAGAGGCTTCGAGTAACAATCCGACGATAGGCCTCAGGTATACATCTCCTCGCAAGGAGTGTGAATCCTTTGTAGGCTGTTCAAACATCTTCGGGCACTTCGGCTTATACCCAATCATCCTGGGTCCACACCTCCTTGGAGATGCTTGCTTAAGATGTCAAAGTATAAGTCTCCATGACCAAGATGACTTAAACTCCGCAAGTCAAAGGAACATCGCACTTAAGCTGCAGTAAGAACTTCACTGACATATCTATATGTAGACTACCATATGAAGTTTTACAGCCAGTCACTCCAATAAACTAGTTCCCTTAACTAGCATTCATGTTTATCTCCAGACATCTCAATGTCACCAGCCAGTGAGAATCAGCTGATTAGAGAATAACCCATGCTAGTCTCAACAGAATTGATAGTGTCCGTATTTATCAATTCATGGACTAGGGACAATTTCAATACTTCACAATTGCACATGTAGAGATAATCACTAGTTGTGAATTCATCACAAATTCTCTCATGCTGTAAATTATATTGCGGACATTCAGTAAATTAGTTTAAGATCTCAATCAAATACACAAACATGTATACTCAAATAGTGAATATTCATTTATTAAAATAAATGATTACAATCATAAGGCGATTGCCTTAGGACACTTCTCTTATATCACTAACACAGGGTCGATCGAGCTTCCTTCCTTGCTCATTCTCTAGGTACTATGCTCCTGAGGCCAGCTTCTAAACAACCCTAAAGGGCCCTCCCCATTAAGGCTCCAGCTTGCTGACATCCCCGACCGACTTGACTCTTTTCCATACGAGATCCCTGACCTGGAACGCCCTCGACAACACCTTTCGATTATACCTTTGCTTCATTCTCTGGCGATAGGCAAACATCCAAGCAGCTGCCTTTTCTTGGATCTCTTCGACCAGGTCCAGCTCCAGACGCCTCCTTTCCGAGTTATCTTCATCGTAGGCCTTTCGCCGATCAAACTCGCATCCGACTTCGACCGGTACCACAACCTCATTTCCGTAGATCAGCTGGAAGGGTGTGTGACCCGTAGATTCTTTTAGCGTGGTTCGCTAAGCCAACAAGACACTCGGCAGCTCGTCTACCCAGGTTCCTCCTACATGGTCCAGCTTGGTCTTCAAGCCCCTCAGGATCTCCCAATTGGCCACTTCTGCTTGCACGTTACTCTGCGGGAATGCCACAAAAGTGAAGGCCTGCTGAATGTTGTAGGGCGAGCACCATTCTTGTATTTTCCGACCCTAGAATTGCCTTCCATTGTCCGAGACAAGCTTGTGAGGAATCCCATATCGACACAAGATGTTCTGCCACAAGAACATGATCACGGCTTGCTCAGTGATACGCGCCAAGGCCTCGACTTCTATCCATTTGGAAAAGTAATCAACAGCCACCAGTAGGAATCTCTTCTGAGCCACAGCGGTCGGGAAAGACCCTACGATGTCCATGCCCCATTGATCGAACGGGCAGGAGACTACTACTGCCTTCAACATTTCTACGGGTTGGTGAGGGAGGCAGTGATGCTTCTGACAGGACAGGCATGTGGAGACCATCCGGTCGGCGTCCTTTTCCAGGGTCGGCAAGTAGTACCCGGCCAGCAACGCCTTCCGGGCCACGGCCCTAGCCCAGCATGACTTCCACAGACTCCCATATATATCTCCCTCAGCACATAATCATCATCTTCCTCATCCAAGCACTTGAGTAGAGGTCAGGCGAAGACCATCTTATACAACACATCCCCGACCATTGAGTATTAGATCGCTCGCCTTTTGAGGAGTTGAGCTTCCTCCTAGTCGGCTGGGAGGACCCCCTCTATTAGGTAAGCAATGAGCGGCGTTCTCCAATCTGTCTCAAGCTCCAGCTCAGCCTGCTATTCTATATGTATTGCCATCATCACCTGACTGCTCAACTGAGGAAGCACCCAAGGGCCTACCGAGCTGGCCAACTTGGCCAACTCGGCCAACTCGTCTGCCCTTAGGTTGCTTTCCCTGGGAATTTTCTGTAGCTGCACCTCCTAGAATCTGGCTTTCAATTTCTAGTAGGCTTCCACGAAGGCTTGCAACCGGTCGCTATTGACCTCGAACCAACCGATGAGTTGCTGGGTGGCTAATTGCGAATCCGAGTATAGCACGACCCGAGTAGCACCCACATGCTTAGCTGCTTGCTATCCCGCAATGAGGGCCTCGTACTCGGCCTCGTTGTTGGTGGCCTGATAACATTAATTGTGTTGATTAAACTAAGCCCTCAAATCCATGTTTTGATCCAATATTATATGCTTAAGTTTGCATTTATATAAGGTTTCATGAATTACCTCCATTTTACTTAAGATTCAATTCTTTCTATATTTAATATGTTGGCACTTGAATTTAATATCATTTTGTAAGTTTCAAATGATCATGGACCTGGATCATATTGGGTCAAACTTGGGTCAGAATTGGATCCGGATCAAATGGATCAAGCATCGGGTTAATATGGGCCGTCCATTCAAGAGAACGGTTAGATCCAAGCCATCCTCCAACTTCTGGTCGATCCAAGCCCAAGATAGACTTACTCAAGTTCATGGATCAAGATCTAAAAGTTTGGGCCAGATCAGAGTTAATTCAGCCGTTGGATCGAGCAATAGAAGATCTAGACCGTCCAAGCTAAAGAAGAGAAGATCTGAGCCATCCGCTTCAGATCTGAGTGATCCGAGCTAAGGAGTAGTAGATCAGAGCCCTTGATCAAGATCTAGGAAGTTTGGGTTCGATCTGACTTGATCTGACCGTTGGATGGGATCGGAGTAATCATAGCCGTCTAAATTCAAAGTCAATTGATTAAAACAGAAATTCCCTCCACGCTTCGTCGTTGTCGCGAGATCGCTTTCCAATTCCAGTTTCTTTTTCATTCGTCTTCTCCGATCGTAGGCGACCACTCCAGTTTCAGCTTCTCTCCAGATTTTCGAGTCATCAGGGTCGAGTCTCCGGGAGGTTGGTTTTCGGATCTGTAGCTGCCAGCTCCGGTGAGGGTCTCGCCGAGCTCTGCTTCGCCCAAATTGATTTCCGTGCAATCGCTGGCTTCATCGATCGGGATCCATCTGAGTAGTCTGAGGGGTTCTCTGACTTGCATTGAAGGATTCTGAGTTAGAAGTGCAACCAGTTGATCGAGTGGAAGAGCCAACTCGACACAACCGATTGGAGGAACTTGAATTTGAAGATTCGTGATCTAAGGGGTTCTTGGATCAATTCTTGTGTGACGACAGGAAGCTAAACTTGGTGACGAATCTGATCTGGAGTCAGTAGTTAATAGATTTCATTTCTGAATTGTTTTTGTTGTCTCTGAATTCTGTTCTTAGCTCTGTATCAGTGTGTTTTCAGTTACTGATCCGACTGTCGTTCGATCCAGACTCCACCTGATCGGTCACTCAGACCGATCAGGCTTGCATCTGATCAGTCAGCCGACCGATCAGGAGATTTTCCTGCACAAACAAACTCTGCGTTAGATTTCAGCTTGCTTAATTTCTATTTTCGACTTTAGATACAATGTTATTGAATTTCTGGAATTGATATCAGTTTTATATTTCAATTTTGCAACTTCAAATTGTTATGTTAAATTTTCCTAGTGGTTAAGCTTCATTTTTACAACACCTAGTTTAATATTACTTAGTTCAGTCAATTCCATTTCAAACTTACTTCCATTCTTATTTGCAAAACAAAACCCTATTTCATCTCGAAAACCCAAATCATTTGACGACAAATAACTTTCAAGCGTAATTCGAACACTCGCAACTAATCCTGGAAAAATACGACCTGAGGCCCCTATTCTACATTTCTACTTTGCTAGCAAGGGTTTTCAGTTTTATAAATTCTAAATTTGAGTCTCACATCGTGATATCTATTCTGGGACGTATCAAATTTTTGGCGCTGTTGCCGGGGAAAA
The DNA here is from genome assembly GCA_024364735.1 of Boesenbergia rotunda. NCBI lineage: Eukaryota > Viridiplantae > Streptophyta > Magnoliopsida > Zingiberales > Zingiberaceae > Boesenbergia > Boesenbergia rotunda. The sequence goes on from JAGFNQ010002333.1 coordinate 8,031, forward strand.
CTGGTTGAGTTTGTTTGCTTTAGCTTGTGTACTTATTTCATATCTTGTGATCCATTTTTGTGCTTATCTCTATATTTTGTGATTCATTACATTTGTTTCTTTTTTGTGTATACATTTGCTATGATTTTTGTATTTGTGTATGACCAGATCTGCAGGTGGTATTCTTGAAAACTTTGATCCTGAAATTGAAAGAACTTTCAGAGCCAGGAGGAATCAACTCAGTGTTTCAGAGGCTTTTGACATTATTCCTACTCAGCTTATTTCTGCTTATTCAGTTGATCCTATGGTAGACCACCAGAAAACTATGAAGGAACTAGCAGTACCAGATGATGCTTTTCAGTACTCCTGCATTGTATATCCAGAGCTCACTGGAGATTTTGAGTTAAGATCAGGACTCATCCATTTGTTGCCCAAATTTCAAGGTCAGTCTGGGGAGGATCCCAACAGACATTTACATGAGTTTCACGTTGTCTGCTCCACTATGAAGCCTCAGGGGATTTCAGAAGAAGATATCAAGCTGAGAGCATTCCCATTTTCCCTGACTGGAGCAGCAAAGGATTGGTTTTACTACCTACCTACTGGGCATGTTTCTAGCTGGATTTCTATGAAGAAAGCATTTTTGGAGAAGTACTTTCCAGCATCTAGGACTGCGATCATCAGAAAGAGTATATGTGGAATACAGCAAGTAGTGGGAGAAACTTTGTATGACTATTGGGAAAGGTTCAACAAACTATGCTCTAGTTGCCCACAACACCAGATTAGTGAGCAGCTACTCATTCAGTATTTTTATGAGGGACTTCTTCAGATGGATTAGATCATGATAGATGCTGCAGCAGGAGGTGCACTAGTAAACAAAACACCAGATCAAGCTAGGGAGCTAATTTTAAATATGGCAGAGAACTCACAGCAATTTGGGAGTAGAGCTTTGTCCACCATGATGGATCGTCTTGGCGTGCTAGAGGGGGGGTGAATAGCACTTTTTCGGTCGTTTCTCTACAAAGTCGTTAGCGCAGCGGAAACAATAATATGCAAAGTAAATATGAACAATGCTAACAACCGAAATTTACTTGTTATCCACCCCGGACGGGTGACTAATCTAAGAATTCATCGGTGGATCACTCCCCGGATAACTTCCGGCTAGTCCTTGTCGCTCCTTGTGGGTGGAGAAACCTCGACACAGCACCTTGACAAGATCTGGACTTAAGAGACTACTAACAAGCCTTAACCAAGCTTGTTTCGTTAAGGATCTCAGCCATCACGAAGTCCTCTTTAAATATGACTCGAGCTGAAACCCTCGCCACCAGTCGACTGCCCCAAGGGCAGTCGACTGGTGCCACTGAAATTCGACCGTTGCACCCCAATGTTTGAATTCTCAGCCAACTCACCAGCCACCTACCAGTCGACTGCCCCAAGGGCAGTCTACTGGTCCCTGGCCAGAAACCTTCTGTGAGTTCCCTCAGTCGACTGCCCCCAGGCCAGTCGACTGGTCTACTCACCCACCTAAGGTTACCCTTCCTGAGTACATTTAACTCAACACTCAAACCCTAGGATTTCCCGAGTATAATCACACAGCACTCGTACCCTCACGACTCGACTGCCTCCTCATCCGCAGCCTCGACTATTGCCTTCGCGCCCTCTTCATCTTCGGCTCCCGTCCCTCGGATGCACGCAAGCCTCCAGCTTGCCTCCATGCCATCCTTCACGTATACCTCGAAGTCTGCGCCCATCAGCTCATCATCCCTGCTCTTCAAGGTCCCTCGGATGCGCACGCAAGCCTCCAGCTTGCCTCCATGCCACCCTTCACCGTACCGAGACCGTCTAGTCAAGTCCATATGTGTAACCTGTACAACCTGCACACTCAACATACACATATGAGATAACAAGGGTAAACCTAACTTAAACCCTTTGCCCAAACATCAAAACATTTGGTCACTCCGAACCACAGATTGCCTCAACAATCTCCCCCTTTTTGATGTTTGGCAATACGTTTAAGTTAGGGAAACAAGATAGTAGTCAATAGCAAAAACCATGCTAAACAAATGCATATGCAATGCAAAAATGGATTCTATCCCAAGGCATCCTACACCTTGTTAGTAATATGAGAGAAGTGTCCTAAGGCAATCGCCTTATGATTGTAAACATTTATTTTAATAAATGATAATTCACTATTTAAGTATACATGTTTGTGTATTTGATTGGGATCTTAAACTCATCTACTGAATGTCCGCAATACAACTCACAGCATAAGAGAATTTGTGATGGGATCACAACTTGTGATTATCTCTATATGTGCAAATGTGAAGTATTGAAAATATCCCTAGTCGATGAATTGATAAAAACGGACACTATCAATTCTGTTGAGACTAGCATGGGTTATTCTCTAATTAGCTGATTCTCACTGGCTGGTGACATTGGGATGTCCGGAGTTAAACATGGATGCTAGTTAAGGGAACTAGTTCATTGGAGTGACTAGCTGTAAAACTTCATATGGTTATCTATATAGATATGTCAATGAAGTTCTTACTGCAGCTTAAGTGCGATGTTCCTTTGACTTGCGGTGTTCAAGTCATCTTGGTCATGAAGACTTATACTTTAACATCTTAAGCAAGCATCTCCAAGGAGGTGTGGACCCAGGATGATTGGGTATGAGCCGAAGTGCCCGAAGATGTTTGAACAGCCTACAAAGGATTCACCACTCCTTGCGAGGAGATGTATACCCAGGCCTATCGTCGGATTGTTACTCAAAAACCTCTGGCCAGAGTATATCATGTTTAGAGTGCGAGTCTCTTAAATACATGAGAGTAATTAGAAATCCAAAGGACGAGAAAGACACTACTTGGGCTAGGTGTGACATAGTCAGCCTAGTGGGGACTGACACACACAGACCATGTCCTGAACCAAGTGGGTATAAGATGGTGAAGGGAATGGGGTACGATTCATTAGAGCTGCTGAAGGGTTTCGGAATTACTTCTGAGGTCAAACCGTTGATCTTTCGATTAATTGGGGATCATGATGTACTACTAGGTGCCACTCATGATCGTTCTATAATTAATGGGTTAATTATAGACGGCCAACATAAATCGAAAGCTTATTTAGTCACACGCACTACGAGTAATCCGAGGGATTTAAAACGAGTTGAAAATTGGATTTTCCGATCAAGAGAAATAAGTCGAATCTGAGTTAATCAGAGGCGCAATGGAAGCTAAAAATGGCTAAGTCTTTTGAAGGCTTTTTAGGCGAATTAAATGAGTTTAATTCGCGGTGGTTCGTTTTGTGTTGGCCGGCCAAAGAGGGTGCCAAACCTCCTTGGGTTGGCCGGCCACCTATTGGGGAGAAAACCAATTAATTTTGGTTTAATTAATAAAATGAATCTAGCGCGATTTATTTTATAAATTATGGATAAATAAATTTGTATAAAGAAATTTATATAAATAAATTTATAGAAATTTATTCCTTTTTTTGGAAGTTAAAATAATCCATGAATTAGTTTATTTTAATTTTATAAAATCAATTATGAATTGATTTTTCCATAATAAAAAGGTTTATAAATTTCTTATAAAATTTATTCCATAATTTAAAGAGAAGAAGAATTTGTTTTATTATAAATTAGTTATAATAAAACTAGGCATTACGGAATAAGTCATAAGAAATTTTATAAGATAAAATTCTTATGATAACTAATTCCGTTAAGAGGAGACTTGGCAAGGGAGAAGCAACTATATAAGGAACCAAAGGGAAGCCTTTAATTCCTAAGCTAATTGAGTTGATTAAGAGTTAATCCTCTCCCTCTCTCTCTTTTATCATCCTCTTCTCCTTCCCTTCTTCCCACTAGGGCCGGCGCCCTTAATAAGGATTAGGGCCGGCGCCCTCTTCAACCATCTAGGGCCGGCACACCTCCTCCCTTAGAGGGTTGTTGCCGTGAGCTTTTAAGAAGAAGGAGAAGCCAAATAAGAAGAAGAAGAAGCGGATCACATCTCCTTCCTTCTCGGAATTCGATTCCGTTTCTCGGGTGGTTAGTTTCCTATCTTTTCTCTTATTCTTCTAGTTGTGCCTTCCGAGAATCTAGTAGTTCTCATCGGCACAAAACTCGTGACTTTGTGAAGTCATCCCGAAGAGAACTCGGCGTGGACGCGAATAGAGGCGGAGCTTCCAAGGGACGCTACGGTTGGATCTCGTCCCTTGCTTCGAGTTACGAGAGGTACTTAGTAAATTAGTTTACTTTTTCCGCAAAGTTTTAATTTATGACTATGTCAACACATCATAAGGTTGCATGCTAGATACGTGGTTAAAATAATTTAGGAAATTATTTTATGCTAATTCTTCCGCTGCACGTAAAAATTTAAAATTTTACGAACCCGTATCCTTGTCGACATGCACCCGGTCCCAACACACCTAACCCTCCAAGTTAGGAATTTTCACACCTAGCCCTTCAAGCTAGGACTTTTCCACACCTAGCCCTCTAAGCTAGGACTTTCTCACACCTAGCCCTCCAAGCTAGGACTTTTCACCAAAACGGGGGTTTTAAAAGCTTTTCCCAAACTCCCCCTACATTGGACTTACAAAGGCTTTTTAATAACCTCTCCAAGGTTCCCCTTACGCCAAGAATGAAGCAATCAAGCTTCCCCTTAAACTCAGCTCCCCCTAAACCTAGGGTTTCTAGCAAAGGTATGTTTGGTTTCCCAACTTAACCCCAAACTTCTCCCCCTTTGCCTAACATCAAAAAGACCCCAATAATATCCCAATTATTGGTTCTTTCAATCCCTAATGGTTCTAAACACAGTATACTAACCCTCCATACACTTATTTTACACCATTTGGACACCAAACCAGCTGCTGATGCACACATCAGCCCTATCCCTAGTGCCAACAAGAACTCAACACAACCTTAAACACTCTAAGGGTTTGCAAGTATACTTGCTAGGATATACCCTATCCTAGAAAAATATGATTTCATAAAAATGTCAAGTGTGCTTGACTTTTGGTACAATTCCTAATTTCCTCAAAAGATTGACATTTCATATCAATTTGCAAATGTATCTCTAATTCCATATGTTTGCCAACGCTAACCATCATAATTCGTCACATGAAATTATCCTCAATTCATTTCTTTATCCATTTATTGAATTTAAAGCCCTCACAAATTTTCTTTAAATTCCATGATATTCACATAGCCTCATTTTATATAATCACCATTAAATCATGAGGCAAGGCTTTATTTAAAGAGTATAATCAAGGATTTGACTTTAAGGCCATATCTTATCATCCAAAATATCTTTTCTCTCTAGCTCTACTGGATCAGTCGACTGCCCCTGGAGCAGTCGACTCCCAAAACTCACAGAATGTTTATGGGATGAGACCAGTCGACTGCCCCCAGGGAGGTGCTAGATTATGTCCTTGGCCTTACCCTTACCTTTGGCCCCTTTCCTAGCATAGGATTTGTTAGATAAACTTTTAAACGCTCTACGAAATTTTCTTACCATGAACGCCTCTTGATTGCTATCCAAGGAGGTGCTAGATTCTTCTGAGTCTGACGAGGATGAGTAAACCACCTTCTTCTTCTCCTTCCTCTTCTTCTTCTCCTTTTCTGCAACAAAAGCAATACCTTTCTCTTTTTCGAGACATTAGCTTGCTCGTGTAGCTCAAATTCACAGAAAAGATCGTCTAATTTAATAATTGACAAATCCCTCGATACCTTGTATGCATCAACCATGGATGCCCACAAGGTGGTTCTCGGGAATAGGGGTGAGCAAAAGTTCGGAAAAACCGAATTAACCGAACCGAACCGACCGATTTTTGAAATTCGGTTCGGTTAAATCGGTTTTCAGTTTTTTTTAAAAAAATCGGTTCGGTTAAATCGGTTCGGTTCGGTTTGGAATTTTGTAATTCGGTTAAACCGAATAAACCGAATAATAATATTAATTTAATTATTTTTTATTTTAAAATATAATTAATTAAATAAATCTGATTATTTTAATTAAAAATCAAATTAAATATAAAAATTTCGGTTAATTCGGTCGGAAACCGAATTAACCGAAATTTTATCGGTTCGGTAAGTTCGGGTTTGGTGGAAAATTCGGTCGGTTCGGTCGGCTCCAAAAAAATTCGGTTAATTCGGTTTTCGGTTAATTCGGTTCGGTCGGTTCGGTTTTGACCGAATGCACAGCCCTACTCGGGAAGGCTTGTAAAACATACCTGACGATGTCTCGGTTCTCGATCTTCTCTCCAATCACATGGAGCTCATTTATCACTTCCTTTACCCTTCCATGTTGCTGGCTGACGGTCTCGTTGCTCTTCATGGAAAGGGATTGCAGTTGGGCCACTAGCAAGTCCTTCTTGGCTCTTCTGGACTCGTTTGACCCCTCGTTCAATTCGACCAACTTGTCCCATAGTTCCTTGGCGCTCTTGAACGACCCCACCTTGTTCAGTTGCTCCTTCGAGAGCCCGCATTGCTGTGTGGTGGTGGCCTTGGCATTAGATTGCGCCCTCTTCATCACCTCCTTTAACCATGATCTCATCGGTGTTGGGTCTCCTCTTTCATCGATGGGCGCCTCGAAGCCATCTACAACACTTATCCAATTTTCAATATCATTCATTAGGTAGTATTGCATCCTACATTTCCAATAGGCGAAGTCGTTCCCGTCGTAGAAGGGTGGTCGTGCGGTGGAGTATCCCTCTTGAAAAGCCATTACAATTGCTCCGGTTGACTGTTATATCTTCCGAAACTCACCGGCTCTGATATCAACTGAAGGATCGTTTCAGGCATGTAGAGGGGGGGTGAATGTACTTTTTCGGATCTTGGATCTCTACAGAATTATTAGCGCAGCGGAAATAATATGCAAAGGAATTAAAACAATGCTAACACTTATCGTTTACTTGGTATCCACCCAGATGGGTGACTAGTCCAAGGATCCACGCCGCGAGCACCACATTTCACTATCAAAAAGTCTCCTTGAGGTGGAGAAACCTTTACAGCAAGATCTTCCTCTTTACAGATGCAGAAATACGTGAGAGGAAGCAAGAATCACTTTACACACGAGCATCACTTCTACACTGTACGGAACCGTACCGTGCACGTACAAAAAGTGCTCCTTTTATAGGTGAACAGGACAGATTCGCAATCTATCCAGCCCGCACCAGTCGACTGCCCCTGGGGCAGTCGACTGGCCTAGCATTAATTGCTAGCCAACGGCTAGTTTCGGGGTATACCAGTCGACTGCCCAAATGGCAGTCGACTGGTCCGAGGCTGCAAACTTTCTGTGGGTTTTGACAGCCGACTGCCTATGGGCCAGTCAACTGCCCTGCCTCCCAGCTCAGCTCCAGCCACTCCGGACCTTCTCATTCACGTGTGCCTTCAGGTCTGCTCCCATGGCTCACCCCTTGAAGTCCTCTTCCTCTGGCTATCGTCCCTCGGATGCGCACGCAAGCCTTCCCCAAGGATTTGACTTTAAGGCCATATCTTATCATCCAAAATATCTTTTCTCTCTAGCTCTACTGGATCAGTCGACTGCCCCTGGAGCAGTCGACTCCCAAAACTCACAGAATGTTTATGGGATGAGACCAGTCGACTGCCCCCAGGGAGGTGCCAGATTATGTCCTTGGCCTTACCCTTACCTTTGGCCCCTTTCCTAGCATAGGATTTGTTAGATAAACTTTTAAACGCTCTACGAAATTTTCTTACCATGAACGCCTCTTGATTGCTATCCAAGGAGGTGCTAGATTCTTCTGAGTCGGACGAGGATGAGTAAACCACCTTCTTCTTCTCCTTCCTCTTCTTCTTCTCCTTTTCTGCAACAAAAGCAATACCTTTCTCTTTTTCGAGACATTAGCTTGCTCGTGTAGCTCAAATTCACAGAAAATATCATCTAATTTAACAATTGACAAATCCCTCGATACCTTGTATGCATCAACCATAGATGCCCACAATGTGGTTCTCGGGAAGGCTTGTAAAACATACCTAACGATGTCTCGGTTCTCGATCTTCTCTCCAATCACATGGAGCTCATTCATCACTTCCTTTACCCTTCCATGTAGCTGGCTGACGGTCTCGTTGCTCTTCATGGAAAGGGATTGCAGTTGGGCCACTAGCAAGTCCTTCTTGGCTCTTCTGGACTCGTTTGACCCCTCGTTCAATTCGACCAACTTGTCCCATAGTTCCTTGCCGCTCTTGAACGACCCCACCTTGTTCAGTTGCTCCTTCGAGAGCCCGCATTGCAGTGTGGTGGTGACCTTGGCATTAGATTGCGCCCTCTTCATCACCTCCTTTAACCATGATCTCATCGGTGTTGGGTCTCCTCTTTCATCGATGGGCGCCTCGAAGCCATCTGCAACACTTATCCAATTTTCAATATCATTCATTAGGTAGTATTGCATCCTACCTTTCCAATAGGCGAAGTCATTCCCGTCGTAGAAGGGTGGTCGTGCGGTGGAGTATCCCTCTTGAAAAGCCATTACAATTGCTCCGGTTGACTGTTAGATCTTCCGAAACACACCAGCTCTGGTACCAACTGAAGGATCGTTTCTGGCGTGTAGAGGGGGGGGGGGGGTGAATGCACTTTTCGGATCTTGGATCTCTACAGAATTATTAGCGCAGCGGAAATAATATGCAAAGGAATTAAAACAATGCTAACACTTATCGTTTACTTAGTATCCACCCAGATGGGTGACTAGTCCAAGGATCCACGCCGCGAGCACCACATTTCACTATCGAAAAGTCTCCTTGAGGTGGAGAAACGTTTACAGCAAGATCTTCCTCTTTACAGATGCAGAAATACGAGAGAGGAAGCAAAAATCACTCTACACACGAGCAGCACTTCTACACTGTACGGAACCGTACCATGCACGTACAAAAAGTGCTCCTTTTATAGGTGAACAGGACAGATTTGCAATCTATCCAGCCCGCACCAGTCGACTGCCCCTGGGGCAGTCGACTGACCTAGCATTAATTGCTAGCCAACGGCTAGTTTCGGGGTATACCAGTCGACTGCCCAAATGGCAGTCGACTGGTCCGAGGCTGCAAACTTTCTGTGGGTTTTGACAGTCGACTGCCTATGGGCCAGTCGACTGCCCTGCCTCCCAGCTCAGCTCCAGCCACTCCGGACCTTCTCCTTCACGTGTGCCTTCAGGTCTGCTCCCTTGGCTCACCCCTTGAAGTCCTCTTCCTCTGGCTATCGTCCCTCGGATGCACACGCAAGCCTTCCCTTGGCTTGCCTCCATGCCACCCTTCACGTGTGCCCTTGAAGTCCACATCCCGGCTTGCCCTTGGAACTCTCCTCCCTCGGCTCTCGTCCCTCGGATATGTCCACCAAAGTGTGATTCTCCAAGTCCTGCAAACTCAATCACACACATCAAATACAACACAACACTCTAACTTTAAACATATTCACCCACACACATCAAAACCATGATCTTCCAAACATTTAAGAGCCGATTGCCTCAACAGTCCTGAACGAGGACTGGGCACGAAGCCTTGGTAAGGAGCTGGGCACCGAAGACCTGCTCGGAAGGTGGGCACGAAGACCTGGTCAGGTCCATCGGGCAAAAGTCCAACCGGAGGAGCCGGTTGGCAAAAGGTAAACTCTCTTGAGAAGAGTAGGTGAGGATGCGTTCCCCGTCGAGGGAACAGTAGGCGTCGGCTCGACCTAGGGCTCCATTTTGGAGACCCGAAGTCAGAACCAAGACAGCTACGGCTGTAAAATTTACTAACATGCTTGCCTTGTCTTGTTTGGTACTAACCCTGGATGCAGGACCGAAGGAACGAGGTTCTGCAGCTCAGAACGCCCCAAAGGAGAGGGGCAGCAGCTGAGTTGGGCGCCCGGGAGGTCCCGGGCGCCCTAAGTCAAAGTCAAACATGAGTTGAGCAAGTAAACGCTTCGGAAGCATAGCTCCGGGGCGCCCCCATGCTCCCGGGCGCCCCGGATGCCTCGGGCGCCCTGGGCTCAAGCCAACGAAGCGGATAGAGTTTAACTCAGTGAGAAGCCAGCGGACCGAGTAAACCCGGGCGCCCCCTGCATCCCGTGCACCCCCAGTCAAACCTCAGCCCGATCCTTGAGGGATAAAGGCTGACCAAGATTGTTGCGGATCGAAGGCCACGTAGAGGGCACCCCGAACGTCCAGGGCACGCCCAGGACTGCTATAAATAGCCCTCGACCCCCAAGGCTTCTCAACACAACTTTCCAACGCCAATACGCTCTTCTACTCAAGCGCTCTGCTCCAGAAACCTCCCATCTCGAGATTGAAGCACCGACGACAACCCACTGCTCCAAAGTACAATCCACACCGGGCATCAGTAATGAAAGAGCTTAATTTTCTATTTACTATACTATAACTATAAAATTTCTCTGTAAACATTTGCGCACATATAGAATTGCCCACAGTAAACGGTCAACGACCGTGGGCCTTGGAGTAGGAGCCGACCGCGACTCCGAATCAAGTAAAATCGCTTGAGTTCGCGTGTATGTTTCTTTATTTTTCCGCTGCTTATTCTCTTTACGAATCCGAAAACGTTTTACGATATTCACCCCCCCTCTATCGTATTCTCTCGATCCAACAAGTGGTATTAGAGCGGGGAAGCTCAAATTTGGTGCAACCACCAATTTGAGAATTTTTCGAATTTTCTTCGAATTGTTTTAATTTTTTCTTCGAAATTTTATCCTTAATTGAGACCGGTGCAACACCACTCGATAATTATTTTTTTCCCGCACTGCTAATCCAAGACCAAGTTTTGGGACATTTTTTCCTTTTCTCTATCTTTTTCAGTAAATACTTAATAGCCATGCAAGAAGGCTTC
>JAGFNQ010002333.1:24757-70408 GCA_024364735.1 Boesenbergia rotunda
CATACGATACATCGGCCTTGTACATAACATAGCATACATGATAGATCCTATCGCGGATGCATAAGGAATCTTATTCATGCAAATCCTCTCGTCTTCTGTGCGCGGACACATAGACTTTGAAAGGTTGATCCCATGCCTGATGGGAAGGTAACCTTTCTTGGATTCCGACATGCTAAACCTTTTTAGCACTCGGTCTATATATGTAGACTGCGAAAGACCAAGCAACCGTTTTGATCTATCTCTATAGATTCTAATCCCAAGGATATAGGTTGCTTCTCCCAGGTCTTTCATGGAGAAAGTTTTGGACAACCAAATTTTAACTGTCTGTAAGACTGATATATCGTTTCCTATAAGTAATATGTCATCGACATATAATACTAGGAATACGACTGCACTCCCACTAACCTTCTTGTACACACAAGGTTCGTCAGGATTTTGTGAGAAATCAAACTCTTTGATTGTCTCATCAAAACGGATGTTCCAGCTCCTAGATGCTTGCTTCAGTCCATATATGGATCGTCGAAGCTTACATACTTTGGTTTTATCAACCGATGTGAAACCTTCAGGTTGTATCATGTATACATCCTCAAACAGGTTTCTATTAAGGAAAGTTGTTTTCACATCCATTTGCCATATCTCATAATCATAATGAGCTGTTATGGCTAGGAGCATCCGAATGGATTTAAGCATAGCTACTGGCGAATAGGTTTCGTCATAATCAATTCCTTGTTTTTGACGATATCCTTTTGTCACTAATCTTACCTTAAAGGTAACTACATTACCTTCCATATCGGTTTTCTTCTTGAAAACCCACTTACACCCTGTGGGCTTAATCCCTTCAGGTGGGTTAACCAAGTCCCATACTTGATTTTCGTACATGGAATCCATTTCCGACTTCATGGCTTCATGCCATTTGTCCCTTTCTGAACATTTCAGAACATCTTCATAACTGATAGGTTCGTCATCGCTTATGAGTAACACGTCGTTCGATTCACTTATGAGAAATCCGTATCTCTCTGGAATATTGCGTGTCCTATCAGACCTACGAAGAGGTGGTGTTGTTTTAGGTTCAACTGATAGCTCATCATTATGAGTTATTGGTTGTGGGTCTAGACTAGGTGTCTCTGTAATGTCTATTGGAGTTTCTTGAACTTCATCAAGTTCAATGCCACTCCCACTGTTTTCTTGTAAAAGAAATTCTTTTCCAGAAATACAGCATGCCTTGAAACAAACACCTTTTGTTCCAAGGGATGATAGAATTGGTAACCCTTCGTTTCCTTAGGGTATCCAATAAATAGACATTTATCAGACTTAGCATCCAATTTGTCTGATACAGTCCGCTTCACATAAGCAGGACAACCCCATATCTTAAGGTGAGTTAAGTGGGGTTTCTTACTATTCCATGTCTCATATGGAGTAGTAGAGACTACCTTGGTCGGGACTCTGTTTAGCAAGTAAACAGCTGTCTTAAGTGCATAGCCCCAAAAGGATTTTGGAAGAGTTGCATGATTCATCATTGACCTAACCATATCCATCAAGGTTCGGTTGCGCCTCTCAGATACACCATTATGCTGTGGTGTATACGGCGGAGTCCATTGGGACAATATCCCATTGTCCCTAAGATAATCTTGAAACACTTGACTCAAGTATTCACCACCCCGATCGGATCGAAGTATCTTAATACTTTTGCCAAGCTGTTTCTCTACTTCATTTCTGAACTCTTTGAATTTCTCAAAGGCTTCAGATTTGTGTTTCATCAAGAGCACATACCCGAATCGTGAGTGATCATCGATAAAGGTGATGAAGTAGCTATAGCCTTCTTGTGCAAGAGTTGACATTGGTCCACATATATCAGTATGTATTAGACCAAGCAATTCTCCCACTGGATTACCTTTTCCAGAAAAGGGTAATTTGGTCATCTTGCCTTTTAAGCATGATTCGCATGTATCAAATGAACCGGGTTCAAATGTTTCCAGAATTCCACATCGGTGTAATTCGGTCATGCGTTCTTACTTACATGGCCAAGACGACAATGCCACGTGTAGGAGTCTATTCGATTATATATTCTAGCATGTTTGTTGCAAACTTCGATATTGAAAACGTCATTGGATAAATCTAACGTGTAGATACCATTGCACAAAGTTCCATTCCCATAAAGAACACCATTTAAAGTTATGTGACAACAATTGTTACTAAAAGTTAAATGATAACCCTTTTCATTCAAATATGAAATAGATACAATGTTCTTTATTAACGAAGGAACGAAATAACAATTATCCAATTCTAAGACACGTCCAGTGGGGAGCTTTAGCAAATATGTTCCGATGGCAATAACAGCAATTTTTGCTCCATTTCTAACTCGCAAATTCGCTTCTCCCTTGACGAGTCTTCTTCTATTCCTTACCCCTTGTATGTCATTACATATATGTGAGCTACACCCAGTATCAAGTACCCAGGTATTTGAGGAAATAGAGTGACATTCAATAACGAAGATACCTGAAGAGGATGGGGCATCGGATGCCTTTTTCTTCAAGGACTCAAGATAAACCTTGCAGTTTCTTCGCTAGTGACCCTCCTTGCCACAATGATGGCAAGTTCCTTTTGGTGTCTTTTCCGTCTTTTTGGCCTTTTTCTTTTTTCCTTTATTCTGTTCTTTGGCCTTCCTCTTAGAACCTTTCTTCGAGGAACCAACTAACAGTACCGTCTTCTGATCCTGCTTCACAGAAGCCTCTAACGTCTTCAGAAGGTTGAGCAACTCAGGAAACTGGTCTGGAGTTGCATCTTCAGGAGGACGATTAGGAAGTTGATCTCCAAGGACATAAGCAAGCTTCTCTGCCTTGAGGACTATTCTCAGGTTTCGAAGCCAGTCCATGAAGTTTGGCCCAGTCAGTTTATTGGTGTCCAAAATGGAACGCAAATTCAGAGAAGACATGATCGAGTGATTATCCTAGAAATACAAATTGAGCTTACGTGAGAGGATGATAAAGAATGTATCAACATACATTAATAAAATCCTATTTATTTTTTCGAATTGAATAACCCTTTTTATCAATTCGGGAGATCGTAGGAACATCTCCAAATAGGTTGATATCCAACCATAGATAAGAACAACCATGGTTGTGGCCATCAAGTTATTCATAGCTATGAAGGTAGGTAATTATACCGATTACATATCACATATATGTAACTATCACATTATGCTATCAACTAACTGAATGTTTGCTTAAATCATTGGGTTGTTAACTCATTAACAAGTATGCAACATTATACATAGCACCCAACTGCACCTCTCTTTACATCGACCTTGGCTGTGGCACAACAAATCGATGCTCCAAGCTTAAGGCTGACCCATTAATCAAGAAATAGTTTTAATATGGTTGGAGCTCATTCAACCGTTTAGTCAGGCTTGGATGTGTCCAACAACCAAAACTAAGGATTGACCTCTGACTCCAACTTTATTAATCATAAACTAATTCCATGGTTTGAACATGTTGAGGTTCGAGCCGGGCATGGATGTGTCCATCAACCCAAACGAGAAACAAAACTCCGGTTCTAACCATATTAATGGAAGGTGTTAGCCTTAATATTTTGTAAGGGGTTTTGGGTCTCATCCTTTTTTTTCTAAGCACATTCATGACATTGAATTATGTCATGACTAACGATTTCCTTAATAAAGTATGTATGTGACTTAATTTATCAAGTCTCATTAATTGAATTAAGAACCGGATTTCCTAATTCTAATTTCATACTTTATTAAAGGAATTGTTTTGGGAAACAATTTCCTAAATTGTCATAATCAATTTCGGAAATAATATGTTTAAGACTTTGATTTCTCTAAATCAAATCTTATTAAATTAAGAGACATGAGTCCTTAATTCAACCACATATTATTTTCATGAAAATCTCATTTGAGAAAACTCTATAGGAAACCATTTTCCTAATTAATTTTGGAGACAACAATATGTAAGAGCATCACCTCTTAAATCATATTTTATTCATGGATTTAATTAATTACAACAAATCGTTTTCTAAGGGTGGGTCCCCGAGGCTCAGATACCCAAAGAAAAGTAATTTGTCGTAAATCCAATTTGGTCCGCTTCGGAAGCGTAACCAAATTAAACATGACAATTTCATTTAAAATTGGGAAATTAAATTACAACAACTAACTTTAAATTGGACGGCTCCCCGAGGCTCAATCCAAAATAAAGAATTTTGTTGTCAATTTAAAAACCAATTCAAATTTAATTGTCAATTAATTGTCCATAAATTTGTCTAGACTTTCTTGAAAGAAAGTGTCCAAAATTGCGAGATTTGATAATAGGTTTTCAGAATAATTGTAAGTTTCTGGTACAAAGAAAACTTACATATTTCCAAAATTGGAAAATTTCTAAAATAGAAAAATTTCCAAAATTGGAAAGTTTCCAAAGATGAGAAGTTTTCACAATTATTATAAAATTTCAGAAACTATAAAATTTCAAAAGATTGCGAAATTTCATGAGGATTTCCAAACTTTGAAATTCCTAAATCTAAAATTAATCATAATTGGAAAGTTTTCATAATTAAAAAATTTTCCAAAATTGAGATCATGACAAAGTTTTCCACAAAACAATTATATGATTATGTCGAACACTAACCTGGCTCTGATACCACTGTTGGGACCGGGTGCATGTTGACAAGGATACGGGTTCGTAAAATTTTAAATTTTTACGTGCAGCGGAAGAATTATCATAAAATAATTTTTCAAATTATTTTAACCACGTATCTAGCATGCAACCTTATGATGTGTGGACATGATCATAAATTAAAACTTTGTGGAAAAGTAAACTAATTTACTTAGTACCTCGCGTAACTCGAAGTAAGGGACGAGATCCAACCGTAGCGTCCCTTGGAAGCTCCGCCTCTATTCGCGTCCACGCCGAGTTCTCTTCGGGATGACTTCGCAAAGTCACGAGTTTTGTGCCGAGGAGAACTACTAGATTCTCTAAAGGCACAACTAGAAGATCAAGAGAGAAGAAAGGAAACTAACCACCAAGAAACGGAATCTAAATTCCGGGAAGGAAGGAGTTGCGATCCGCTTCATCTTCTTCTTCTTTGGCTCCTCCTTGGTGGATGTTGCTCACGCCAACCCTAGGTTGTGTGATGATGGTGCGCCGGCCCTAGGAGAGGTGGGCGCCGACCCTAGGAGGAGTTAGGGGCGCCGACCCTAGGAGGAGGAGAGGGGGAGAGAATAAGAGAGAGAGGGAGAGAACTACTAGATCTCTTGATAACTCAATTGAGGAATTCAAGCCTAGCCTTGGTTCCTTTATATAGTAGTCTCTCCCTTGCCAAGTCTCCCTCTTAACGGAATTTTCATAAGAAATTTATCCTATAAATTTTCTTATGAATTATTCCGTTTAAGCCAAGATTTATTATAACTAACTTTATAATAAAACAAATACATCTCTCCTTTTATTATGGAATAAATTTTCATAAAATTTATTATATAAATTTTCTTATCATGGAAAAATCAATTCATAATTGATTTTATAAAATAAAAATAAACCATTTAAAGTTTATTTTAATCTCCATAAAAAGAATAAATTTATTATATAAATTTTTCTTATCATGGAAAAATCAATTCATAATTGATTTTATAAAATAAAATAAACCAATCCATGGTTCATTTTAATTTCCAAAAAAAGAATAAATTTATTATATAAATTTTTCTTATCATGGAAAAATCAATTCATAATTGATTTTAAAATAAAAATAAACCATTTAAAGTTTATTTTAATTTCCATGAAAATAAATTTATTTATCCATAATTTTATAAAATAAATCACGCTTGATTTATTTTATAATTTAAACCAAATTAATTGGTTTCTCCCCTTTGTTTTGGCCGGCCAAACCACCCTCTTTGGCCGGCCAAACCGAGCCGATCCCATCGCGAATTAAACTCATTTAATTCGCCCAATAAGCCTTCAAAAGACTTAGCCATTTTAAGCTTCTGTTGCGCCTCTGATTAACTTAGATTCGACTTATTTCTCTTGATCGGAAAATCCAATTTTCAACTCATTTTAAATCCCTGGATTACTCGTAGTGCGTGTGACTAAATAGGCTTTCGATTTATGTTGGCCGTCTATACTCAACTAATTATAGAACGATCATGAGTGGCACCTAGTAGTACATCATGACCCCCAATTAATCGAAAGATCAACGGTTGACCTTAGAAAGAATTCTGAAACCCTTCAGCAGCTCTAATGAATCGTGCCTCATTCCCTTCACCATCTTATACCCACTTGGTTCAGGACACGGTCTGTGTGTCAGTCCCCACTAGGCTGACTACGTCACACCTAGCCCAAGTAGTGTCTTTCTCGTCCTTTGGATTTCTAATAACTCTCATGTATTTAAGAGACTCATACTCTAAACATGGTATGCTCTGGCCAGAGGCTTTGAGTAACAATCCGACGATAGGCCTGGGTATACATCTCCTCGCAAGGAGTGATGAATCCTTTGTAGGCTGTTCAAACATTTTCGGGCACTTTGGCTTATACCCAATCATCCTGGGTCCACACCTCCTTGGAGATGCTTGCTTAAGATGTTAAAGTATAAGTCTCCATGACCTAGCGAAGGGCTGCTAGGAGTTGAAGACCTGGCGAAGGATTGCTAGGCACCTGGCGAAGGACTGCCAGGAATCGAAGACCTGGCGAAGGGCTGCTAGGCACCTGGCGAAGGACTGCCAAGAATCGAAGACCTGGCGAAGGGATGCTAGGCACCTGGCGAAGGACTGCCAGGAATTGAAGACCCGGCGAAGGGCTGCTGGGCAAAAGTCCAACAGGAGGAGCCGGTTGGCAAAAGGTAAACTCTCCTGAGAGGAGTAGGTGAGACGCGTTCCCCGTCGAGGGAACAGTAGGCGTCGGTTCGACCTAGGATTCAATTTGGGAGACCCGAAGTTAGAACTAAGACAGCTAAGGTTGTATAAACCTAACATTTCTTGCCTTGTTTGTTGTTGAACTAACCTTGGTGCAGGGACCAAAGGAACGTGTTTTTGCAGCTTAGAACACCCCAAAGGAGAGGGGCAGCAGCTGGCTAGGCGCCCGGGAGGTCTCGGGCGCCCAAGGTCAAAGCCAAACAACCAATTGAGCATGAATTGCTTCGGAAGCTTACTGGGCCAGGCGCCCTCAAGCTCACGGGCGCCCTAGCGGTCCCGGGCGCCCCAGATGCCTCAGGCGCCCAGGGTCGAAGCCAACCAAGCAATCGAAGCGAATTCAAGCGAGAACCCAGCAGACAAAGTCAATTGGGGCGCCCCCATCAGCTCCGAGCCCGATTCTGGAGGGATAAGCGCTGACCGAGCTTCGGATGAGAGTTTTCGGATCCGAAGGCACGTGTCAGGCGCCCCCAGCGTCTCGGGCGCCCCCAGGAGTTCTATAAAAGGGGCTCGACCCCTAAGGCTTCAGAATCAACTTTACCAACGCCTCTACGCTCTTCGACTCAATCGCTCTGCTCTGAAAACCTCCAACCTCGAGATTCAAGCGCCAACGACGACCCTCTACTCCGAAGTACGGTCCACATCGGGTGTCGGTAACGAAGAGTCTAATTTTATTTACTGCACTACAACTGTAACATATTCTGTAAACATTTGCGCACATATAGAATTGCCCTCAGTAAACGGTCAAGGACCGTGGGCCTTGGAGTAGGAGCCGACCGCTACTCCGAACCAAGTAAAAGTGCTTGAGTTCTTGTGCTGTGTTTATTTAAATTTCCGCTGCGCGTTCTCTTTTCAAATCTGAAACGCTTTCACGATATTCACCCCCCCTCTATCGTGTTTTCTCGATCCAACAAGTGGTCTAATGGAATCCCACCTAAAGGCCCATCTAGATCTATGGACGATCATCCAAACGAGATTTTCGTTTCGCGTAGAAGATGAGTTATCTATCGAGTGGGACAAATTGGATGAACCAACACTCAACATGATAGAAACAGATGCAAAGGCGACTGCAATCCTACAATGCGGCCTAACAAAAGAGGTATTCAAGCAGATTGGACCATTCGAATGTGCTAAAGAGATGTGGGAAAAACTGATCAATCTACACGAAGAGCTCCGATATTGAGATCTTAGAAGAGTCAGCACCTGACTTCAATATTGACTCCGGATCAGAAGATGAGACAGAATCCATACTTGACTGTGAATTTGAGCCAGAGTTAGAAGCCGAATTGACTGAGACAAAAATGGTAACCAATTTCAAATCTTTTTTTGAATTACAATTAAATAATCAAACAGATATTGTAATGGTCGAGGAAGGTGTAATTTCTAGTGCAGGGAAAACTCCAAGAGAACCATCGAAGAAGAAGCTTCAACCTGTACCCGAGTCCGACTCAGACTCGAAATCAGAAGACAATGAAGGAGATCAACCCAAACTGGTCTGATTAGCTCATGATCATTACAAGGGTACTGGACAAACGATCGGGAATGGTAAGTTTTCAATATTTGAAAATCCAATATTTATCTCAAATAACATGATTGATTCATATAAGTTAGTTAAGGTTAATATGTTAGAAAACTTAATGCACAACCTTGCTGATTTTTAAAAACCTGAGTTTTATTTCAATTATGATATAACTTAGATCATTTTTGTCAAGTTTTTTTGCTTAGAATTAGGATTGATTAGTATAAGGAGTAAAGAGTTACTTAAAACTTGAAAACCTAGTATTGGGAGGAGGTGAGATGATAGTACGTTAGGGAAGCCCTTCTAATAAGGTCATGTATACACTACTTGGTCTGTTTAGTCTGGTGGAACTAGCCGAAGCTACCGATCCAAGACCCAAACTAGTTAGACCAAAATCTTTCAAGGAGTAACTTGAATATGAATTTTTCTATAAAAGACTTTGTCAAGGAAAGGGTTGATGATCCAATAAGACTATGACCAAAGAAGGCCTAGTGCCTCGCCAAGACTTGGAAGCCAATTATAGAAAATCAAATTCACTTTACTATTGTCAGATTTGAATCTAACATAAATTTTAAGTAAATCTTAGATTTAACACTAATTCAAAGATAAAATTAATACATCTCACAAAACAGGTAAGGATACCTTGTCTTGTAACTTAGAACTGGGTGAGATGTCTAGGACCTAATTATATAGTTTAATACGTTTTCAAAATCAACTCAATTTTTTTAAAAAAATTAATTCTAAATTAACTCTATATGTTTTCCACTCAACATTTTTCAAAAATTGAATTTCATTTGTTTTCAAAATTAACTCATCAAACTAAGTCTTGATTGAATTAATACTAAGATCTAGGACTTAATTGGGTCAATTATTGGTAAAACCAAGTCAACATAGTCAAACCTAGTCAATACTGAAGACCTTTCAAGCACTTAGACAAAGTCAGACGAGTCGGATACAAGGGGAGTTTTTTTTAATATTTTTCAAAAAATTATTATCATTTCAAAATATCTTAAATTTGATTCAAAAACCTTCGTATATTACTATCTCTTTGAAAAATTATTATCATGTCAAAATATCTTTGAAAAATTATTATCATTTCAAAATGTTCTTCGAAAACTATGCTATCATTCCAAATTATATTGAAAATTACCATACTGTTATTCAAAACTATTCTTTTGATTTTAATAAACCCTAAAGACTCAGAGGAGGATTAACTTGTGGTCAACAAGCCTCCTAGGACTGTGTCAGGTTTAGGGGGAGTTCAAATTAAAAGAAGAAGTTTAAAAAATACTATGTTCTCAAACTATCACTCATGTTCTGTTTAAAACTATGCTATCAGTTCAAAATATGTCTTTCAAATACTCAGTTTTTTGAAATATTAATACTTCAAAATTCATTTTAAGAATTGTGCTTGATTCCCTTTTGATTTTGACAAACCTTAATGACACAAAGGAAGTCTACTTAATGATCTACAAGAATTCCCAGGAAGTGTCAAAGTTAGGGGGAGTCTAAATCGAAAGAAATTATTTCTGACAATTATTTTTCTAAATTATTAGTTAATTCTTATAATTTGAATCAAACCTTAAAACTCAGAGGAAGATCGCTTGTAGGCAACAAGCTTCCTAGGACTGGGTCAAGCTTAGGGGGAGATTAAATTAAAAGAATTATTAAATATTTTTCAAAATTATATGTTTTCATGCACTGCACTTTTAAAATCCTGTTGAAAACATAAATAAATTTTCTTTCAAAATACTATCCTTTTAAATCATTTTGTTTATATATATACCATCACTTTCAAAATGTTACTTTACTTTGGAATACTTTTAAAATCCTTTTAGAATACTTGTGAAAATAATACTTACTTGACATTGAAAAATTTTCTAGGACAGTTAGGGAAATGTCCTTGTAGTTAACAAGGTTTCATAGGATTGTGTCAGACTGAAAAAGAAACCGAGTCAAGTATTATATTTTTAAAATAAAATTAAAATTGTTTTTAAATAATATCTTTCAAAAGTACTTCTATTTTTCAAAATATAATGTTTTCAAAGTACTAATACTTTTCAAGGCAATAATGTTCTAAGTGCGTGAATTTTCTCAAAGACTTGCCCACAAATATAAAATATTTTTTAATAAATTTCAAAGTGGAGTTTTGTTAGTGCAATTTAAAGCTTTTTGCAATTCCTTCAAGAGTTATACTAAGTATTTTTATGTTTTCAAAACTCATAGGCTCTGATACACAAATTTAAAATGTCTTTCAAAATATATTTTTCAAGAGTTCTTTATTGATATATGGCCAAGGGGGAGAGTAGAAAAAGTGAAAATTAAATTCTTCCTTAAACATTGTCCCCTTTTCAAAGAAAGTTTATCTTAGAAATGGTCTAAAATATAAGGAGAACAATTTCACATTAAGGGGGAGAGAAAGGAAAGAGAGAAAAGAATTATTTTCTCTTTTTCAAAAAGTGCTTCAAAAATTTCTAAAGTATTTCTAAGTGCTTCAAAATTTTTTAAGTGCATGTTTTTTTCTTAAGTAAAATTTTTCTTAGTAAACAAAATTTGTCTGAGCAAAAACTTTTTAAAAATTTTGGTAAATATTTCTAAGAAAAGTTTTTTTTGGTGAAAAACTTGTCGAAAAATTTCTTAAAGATTTTGTTTTTCAAAATGCACAAAGTGTTTCCAAGCAAATTTTTCCAAGTGTGCAAATGTTTTTGGTAAACAAATTTTTTCCCAATTCTCAAAGTTGACTTTTTTAAGTGAAATTTGGCTTCAAAATTTTGCCTAAGTAAACTTTTTAGTAAAATTCTTTTTGCAAAGCCTTGTAAGTAAAAGTTTTTTCAACAAAATTTAGGATTGCAAAACTTTTCTAAGTGTAAAAAGTTTTTTGGTGCAAACGCTGTAACTCTATTTTTTGAAAAAAAAAACACTTTGTCAAAAACATGAAACACTTAGAAGTTTTACAAAAACCGCATCCCTATTAGATATCTTGTTCACCCATGAATATTTTTGATATATGTCAAAGGGGGAGGAAAGTTCAAAGTTAAGTGTTTTATGTGTTTTATAACACAATTATTCAGGGGGAGTATGAGGAAAATTTTTTATTTTTTCTGTTCAAAATTACATTTGTCTTAGACTTTATACTGTTCAAAATTGCTATATTTAATTGGTCTTAACCTTATTGCTTAATCTGTTAGAATTTTTACTTAACTTTGAATTGTGTTGCCATAAATCAAAAAGGGGAGGATTGTAGGTGCAGGGAGCACCATATCGAACCTTGTTTTGATATTGACAAAGGATTCAAAGTTAAGTACTGTTTGTGATCTAACGATGTTATTAAGTGTGCAGAAAGAAGTCCTAGCGAAGGACTGCTAGGCACCTAGTGAAGGACTGCTAGGAGTTGAAGATATGGCCAAGGACTTCTAGGCACCTAGCGAAGGGCTGCTAGGAGTTGAAGATCTGGCGAAGGATTGCTAGGCACCTGGCGAAGGACTGCCAGGAATCGAAGACCTGGTGAAGGGCTGCTAGGCACCTGGCGAAGGACTACCAGGAATCGAAGACCTGGTGAAGGGCTGCTAGGCACCTGGCGAAGGATTGCCAGGAATCGAAGACCTGGCGAACGGCTGCTAGGCACCTGGGGAAGGACTGCCAGGAACCAAAGTCCTAGCAAAGGGCTGCTAGGCACCTGGCGAAGGACTGCTAGGAATTGAAGACCCGGCGAAGGGCTGCTGGGCAAAAGTCCAACAGGAGGAGACGGTTGGCAAAAGGTAAACTCTCCTGAGAGGAGTAGGTGAGGACGCGTTCCCCGTCGAGGGAACAGTAGGCGTCGGTTCGACCTAGGGTTTCATTTGGGAGACCCGAAGTCAGAACCAAGATAGCTAAGGTTGTATAAACCTAACATTTCTTGCCTTATTTGTTGTGGAACTAACCTTAGATGCAGGGACCAAAGGAACGTGTTTCTGCAGCTCAAAACGCCCCAAAGGAGAGGGGCAGCAGCTGGGCTAGGCGCTCGGGAGGTCCCCGACGCCCAAGGTCAAAGCCAAACAACCAATTAGCAAGAATCGCTTTGGAAGCTTACTGGGCCAGGCGCCCTCAAGCTCCCAGGCGCCCTGACGGTCCCGGGCGCCCCGGATGCCTCGGGCGCCCTGGGTCCAAGCCAACCAAGCAATCGAAGCGAATTCAAGCGGGAAGCCAGCAGACCATGTCAACCGGGGCGCCCCCAGTGTCCCGGGCGCCCCCGTCAGCTCTGAGCCCGATTCTGGACGGATAAGCGCTGACCGAGCTTCGGTTGAGAGTTCTCGAATCTGAAGGCATGTGTCAGGCGCCCCCAGCGTCCCGGGAACCCCCAGGAGTGCTATAAAAGGGGCTCGACCCCTAAGGATTCAGAATCAACTTTACCAATGCCTCTACGCTCTTCGACTCAAGCGCTCTGCTCCGAAAACCTCCAACCTCGAGATTCAAGCGCCGACGACGACCCTCTGCTCCGAAGTATGATCCACACCGAGCGTCAGTAACGAAGAGTCTAATTTTATTTACTGCACTACAACTGTAACATATTCTGTAAACATTTCCGCACATATAGAATTGCCCACAGTAAACGGTCAAGGACCGTGGGCCTTGGAGTAGGAGCCGACCGCAATTCCGAACCAAGTAAAAGTGCTTGAGTTCTTGTGCTGTGTTTATTTAAATTTCCACTGCGCGTTCTCTTTTTGAATCTGAAACACTTTCACAATATTCACCCCCCCTCTATCGTGTTTTCTCGATCCAACATTTTCCCCGAGCTGGAGCCGGGGGCTCCCTCCTGTCTAATCGGGGAGCCGCCGGAGGGGGGGGGGCTCCGACTGGATCTTTATGACGGGCGTACTGTACTTCTTCCACATTGACATGCTTGACGTAGTGTCCCAGCAAATCATCGAAACTGGCGGGGGGCTTCTTTACCAAGGATCGGAAGAAGTCCCCTTCAGCGAACCCTTGGGTACAGGCACTGACGAGTATCTCTGATGTTGCGCTGGGCACGTCTTGCGCCACCCAGTTAAACCTCTGGATGTACTCCTTGAGTGGTTCCTTAGGCTTCTGCATGAGGGCGAATAGATTAAGTGTCGTCTTCTGGTTGAGATGGCTTCTCGCGAAATGGTGGAGGAAGGTTGCCCTAAACTCCATGAAGGAGTTGATGGAATCTTGTGGCAGCCTCTGGAACCACCGCTGAGCTGCTCCGGACAGAGTGTTTAAGAACACACGACACTTCACACTGTCAGTATACTGGTGAAGGAGTGCAGTATTCTCGAATTTGCAAGCGTGATCTTCTGGATCCGTCTTCCCATCATAATCGGGGATCCCCGCCCCGCGGAAATGCTTTGGCATGGGGTCTTCGACAATCGCGGATGAGAAAGGTGTAGAGGGAACCATAGGGGAGGTTTTAGGTTCATCCCTCTTTCCCTGTTCCTCTCTGTGCCTCTGGGCGCTGGAGGTTACCGAATGGGCCTTCTCAATGTCTCCGAGAGACTCTCTTTGGGGGCCCGGGGCTGCTCCATCCTGTCGCCCCACCAAGTGACGGATCTTCGTGAATGCGAGACGAAGACTCTGGGGATCTACTCCCTCGCAGGATCCCCTTGTTGTGAGGCAGCCTATTCGACTTGGTGTTGCTCCAGCGCCTCTTTAATGGTGTTGGCCACTAGGCGATCGTGTTCCTCGCTTGTAAGGACAAGGGGTTGTCCCTCTGGTCCTGCCATCGGTGCTCCTTCAGGTGATTTTCTAGTTTCCCACGGACGACGCCAAATTTGTTCCGGAAGGAATCGACGACGATGTCTAGTCACCAGAGATCTGCCCACGTGGAAGTCGCTGTGGAGGGGAGGAACTTCGTGCCCTGCATGATCAACACGAGTGTTAGGGGACACGCCAGAAGGGGTCTGGCAGAGTCCACTCCGATGCTCAAGTCAGTGTCTTGTTGGAGAGTAAAGGCAGTAAGAAGGAAAAAATGTATGTATGGTTGAGAGAGAGAGGCCTCTTTACTGGAGGGGTGGTCTACCTTTTATACTGATGGCGGTGGACTTGGAGCTTTTCTCCGTTCGGTGCCATATCTCCGTGATTTATGCCACGTCCTCCCCTTCTTTCGACGGTTACTGGATAGCCTTTGAAACGGTCTGACCGTTACTACACTTCGACCCATTGCAACATTTAAGGGTCATGATGACTCCTTGTGACGGAGAAGCTTATCCATAGATCCGTGAAAAAAGGTGGGAGGACCGTTGCTTGAGGTCGAAGCTAACTCGGGTTCCGCTTCCCTGAGGTGAGCTCAGGGCCTTCTAACCTGGTGAGCGGGGGCACTATAATTCCTGAGGCGCTCTCGGGACCCCACCCCTCGGGGTGGTCCTGAGAGGGGTCTTTTGGCTATCCTTCCAGGGCATGTTCCCCGAGGCAGGTCTTGGGGTTCGGGAAGGAGGGTCACTTCAACCCGACGTGTCAGGCCACGCAGCTTCTTGATCCCTGTGCCTGCCACGGGCTACTCAACCCTATCAGTCAATATATCTGTTCTCCCTACGTGTAGGTCATAACATTCGACTTAGTAGTCTCAATGATTTATCTTCTCCTGAAGTGAGACGGATTGATGGGACGTTAAGGGTGAACAAAGCACTTTTGCCACCTATCTTAACACTCAATTAAAATTTAATTAAAACTCAATTGAGCCATGTGAGGATCAGGATTAGAATGGGTCGCTAATAGCTCCGTGATTTATCTTCTCCGTGTTGATTTTGAGATGGATTGACAGGAACATTGGGGGCAAGCAAATCGCTTTTTGCCACTAAGATCGGAATCGGCCCACTCTACTCCCGGTCTGTCGACGCGCCTTGCTGCCTGTAGAACCCCACCCTCCCCCTTCCTCAGATACAGTTTACCTTTCTCATGGATATGTATAATTATGTTACATTTAGAATTGGAGTTTCATAACAAGTGTTCTATTTAGACTCCGAATGTTCTATCTATGGCATGGCACGGCACGGCACGGCATGTGTTTTATTGTCCTAGAGATGTCTCAAGACTTCGTGTGGTTTTATTGTGCCCCATTTTGATAGCGTGTTAAGTTCATTTCTTATATCAATCCTAGTTCTTTTAGATAAAGCTTAAAAAAAAAGCTTTAAAAAAATTATATAATATTTCACCTAGAAAGAATTAATCGTGAAGCCGAGCAAAAAAAAGAGAATTAATTCCAAGCGGTATTTTTTTCTTATACTTTCAAATAGGACTGAATAATCAATTCAAAATTAAATTAACCGAATTGATTTATTTAAAATCGAATAAATTGAATATTTTTCAAACCAATTAAACCGACCGATCAATTAAATTTTTCAAAAAAAAATCAAAAGAATTGAATCAATAAAATATCAGACAATTTAATTTTTCAATTGAATAAATTGAACTTTTTAAGAATTATATATTTCTATCCTATTAAAAAGGTATGATGACTTAAAAAGAAATGGAAAATTAAAGTAATTGTATGTTAATTAGATTGGCTAAGCTAAGCTAAGCTAATCTAACTGAAGAATTTGTGTAACTTGATGCACCATGAGAATTGTTCTTCTGCCACTAATTGAAGAGAGGGACATGAATTCATTATCATTAAATGGCCTACAAAATAATTAAGGGTTTACACAGCCAACTGCCTTTCAAACTAGAATCTACTTTTGTGATATGTTTGCCCTTGGGGGCTTAGATTTGCCTACTATGTTTACTTGTAGTTGATGAAAAACCTTTTTTCCCGTGTAATGGTAATGGTGTGCCAGTGATTCTCAAGTATTTAGGTTTCGATTCTCAGCTATAATCCATTATAAAGTATTTTTCTTCAATGGAATGACAAATCTAAGACCTTGGTTGTTCGGAAATGAGATGCTTATATTTTCAGATTTATCTCAATAGTCAATAAAAAATTTCTGATGAGATTGATATTTTGAAGATTAATTAATTTCAAGAGTTATAAACGTGAATTATTGAGAATTGCTTGGAGAATTTATAGGCTTTCAGCCATCTGTAATGTCCTTTTGCCATGTACGTGTTTGCATATATATTAAGTCATTTGGTCATCTCGTGTTAACTCAGAATGAAAGATCGATCAAAACCAAGAAATGAGATTCTAAACTTCACCCATGGCGATTGAGTTCAGCTTGGTTGAGGTTGACAGTAATGGAGCCATATGGAATTTGCGGTTGCATTTTTGGCATTCAAAACGCACAGCTGTGCTAGCTATGCTTTGCTGTGCTGTGCTGTGCTTTCCTTGTGGAGGGGGGTACTTCAATTGGAATCACACATCTTCATATGTGCGGTTGTCTTGATCGTTCCTTGTCAGTCGATGAATAAATTGTGTCGTTTATATTATTTAGCGCTCTATTGCTATCGAAAGGGTTAGTGATCTGCAGAAGGATGTTGCAACTTTATCTTTGGTGAAGAAAAGGTGGATGGAAAATGTAGTGGATCTCATTGTCGATATTTGATTTTAGCTGGCATAGAGATTCGTTTTTATAATATATAGAACTAATATATGACTCCAATATAATTTTATATTTCTTATTGAAATAACACCCCATAACAAATCTCTATAAATTATATTACTATTTAAAAGATGATGTTGTATTTACGTTGTATCTAATCAATTCGATACAAATAAATATGATACCCACTTAGAGGAAATTTTAAGGAGATGTTTTTAAAAAATATATATGTTTTTTAAAAAAAACTTTGTCAAGAGTCTCAAGATGCCAATGTAAAAGCATGTTTAACGGAATTTTTCTAATCTCGGACGATCAGTTCGGCTCCATGGAAGTTGATCTCATTGGCCATCAGAATAAATCGAGAAGTGTTCACGATAAATAATCCAGAAGTCCAACATCCAAAGCTCGTGATAAGCTCTCAAGACGCCCATGTAGATCATTGTTATGCCGGAGAATTCAAATATTTTATATTATTTTAGAATTATTTCTCTTTTTATATTTCTCTGTGTTTTAGAATTTTTAGATTGTTAAGATTTTTTTTTGTTAGATTTTTTTATCTATTATGATTTTTCTTTTCTTTTGCATCGAATCTTAGGGTTTTTGAGCTATCTAAGGAATTGTTTAATTGATATTAGAGTTAGTTGTTGACGAATAATATTTTTCACCGGATCATTTTATCTCCTTTTCTCTATTTCCTTGTATTATTCTCTCGAATGAACTGGTTTTAGAAGATTATTTTTGGCATTCAAATCAACGGAATCAATATAGCTCGAAGGAAGATCATTATTCTATCTAGCGACAATTAATATCAGAGCTCTTTTGGAATAAAAGATGATAACGCTCGCCCTAAGCTACCCAGTATCGCCTACCCTCGGTTAGGTATAGACAGTTAAATCACGGGGGCAATTTAACCTAGCACAATGGTCCTTTGGACGGTTGATGCGCTTAGAGTATATATGGTTTTATATTTTGTTTGACTCGCATCTACTTATATTTCATAAATATAACCTAATTTAATATATCCCATTTTTGTATGACTTCGCTACTTTTACTTCCCTTTTGTTCGGAGATCTACTTCTTATTTGTTTAGATTGATAGGACGTGATTAGAATGGAAATGAAGCAGAACCGAAGCAAAATGAAAGTCGAAGCGAGAAGCAGCCGGGGCGAGAAGCAATCGGAGCGAGAAGTAAAACGGAACCGAAGCAAGTTCAAGATTGCTCAAAATATTTTTAAGCACTGTAAAAGCCTAAGCCTTGAAGTTTTATTAACATTCAAAAATCCAATCCAAAATTCCTCAACCACTATTGCTTTATTTGAATAATCCACACATCTAATGACAAGGAACATCTACTCCTCGTGACTTGCATCTGGAGTGCAGTCAAGTATGCCAGCGAAATACTGTGCATGTTTAATTTTTGCAGCAATTGAACTTCTTACTTCAGCCGCCAACACCTGTATCAATTAATTTTGGATTTTGGGATCAAGATAATGTGGGATCGGTGGCGTCGTAGAGGGGGGGGGTGAATATCGACTTACATTCTTTGTCGCTTATTCATTTGTTCATTCTATAAGAGTGTTAGTACGGAGTGGAATAATAAAAGATAACAAATACAGTAAATATGTGGGATTTTACTTTATGCCCAACCCCCCAGGGTCAGTTCGTCCAAGGCTTAATCACGGGAAGCGTCTGTCCACTAGTGGTCTCCTTTCCGGAGGCAGAGAAACTCATCTTACAGTTTTGAGTACAAGCACAAATAAGTAAAATGATTACAACTTGTAAGTAAAAGAAAATCAACAAAAAATGACAGTCCGGACCAATCTTGAAGTCCGAAGCATCGCTCACTTCCTCTTGGAGACTCCTAGGACGTAGAGCTTCACCTTAACACTTTAGCTTTGTTGTAAATGAGTAGTAGGATGAAGAAGTTGATATCTTGAAACCACGACTCAAATCCCCTTATATATAAGTCACTCGGGCACCTAAGAGCCTATAGGGGCACCCTCCATGTGACCGAAGTTAATCCAAATAATGAACACGGTGAGCGGGATAAAATCTGTGCAAAACCATTGGGGCGCCCCCATGCCCTTGAGAGTGCCCGGGTCATGGGGGCGCCCAGATTACTCAGGCACCTGGGTTCAATAGGGGCGCCCAGAAGCCCTTGACAATGTTTGTTCATTTGCGTTTGCTCTCCCATCTTACCTCCACCTCGAAGTTCCTGCAAGACAAACAAACACAAAACAAACAAACAATCCTAAGCCTTAGTTCTGTAAGTCTACCTGACCTACTAGGCTTTTGCAAGAAGTCAACTCTCCAAGACTTTACTACCTATGGTCAACTCCTTGTTAGTAGGAGTCCTAGAGCCAATTATGTGATGATTGACTAGGGGCATTTTGTATCATATTCTATCATTAATAAATGCATATTTGGTTATTATACTTACTTTGTATTTTGTGCCGAATGACTAAGTATAATAATGTCCTTATGTAGTAGGTTCTTATCTGCATTATATCGATTGGTTGAATCGATAGTGAGATAATGTAGAGAACACTACATTAAATTATTCCTAGTCAAGCATTAATATTCAGGGACAATATTAATGTATGGAGACTAGCATGTAAGTTAACTGATGACTTGAGCTCACAAGTCATGGATATGTGATATCAAGTTGACACATGGGTATACATTGGAGAATGTGTACTGAATGACCCGCCATGAGAAAGTTTCATAGATTGTCATATGAGTGTCATAGACTTTCTCATGTGACTATTGGTATGAATAGTCTTTAGACCTGAAGTCACTACGGTTCCCTACATAAGGAGTTATGTACTTTGGTATCGTCCAACGTCACCCGTAACAGGGTGAACTATAAAGGCGATCACTGGGTATGTAATGAATTATGCGGAGGGATGTGAGTGATGTAGATGGGATCAATCCCCCCATATGACGGGAGTGATATCTGTGGGCCCCTTGATCGAGTAGGACTACTGAAACGCATGACCATGCTCAAATGAGTCAATATGAGATATTGAGCTCATTTGTTTGAGTGAGTCTACTCGGGGATCAAGAAACACAAGATTGATTGAGGATGACACGGTCTATGCCTCATTGGTCAATCTAGATATCAAGAATAGAAGGACAAGTTCATACATTATCATAGTCACGGAGGTTTAGTCGAATCTCGACTTTTCTTGTTACTTGGGTAGCAATGATGTATTGCTAGATGTCGCTCATTGCTTATGGGTCTAAAGTGTTTAGGCGCATTGCCAACGTCACGAGAATCTATTGGGTCACACACAAAGGACACGATGCTTCGGGAAATCTAGTCGGCAGATCTGAGCCCGAGTTGGGAACTCGGGAGGCCTGAGCCCGAGTCGGGGACTCGGGAGATCTGAGCCCGAGTTAGGAACTCGGGAGGTCCGTTTGGGAGCCCTAGTTGGGAACTCGGGAAGACCGAGCCCGAGTTGGGAACTCTGGAAGTCCGAGCCCGAGTTAGGAACTCGAGAGCGCGGGTCGGGAGGTCGGCACTCGGTCGACTGGGTCGGCACTCGGCAGGCTGGGTCGGAGCTCGGCAGACTGTGTCGGAGCTCGGCAGACTGGGTCTGGAGCTCGGCACTCGGGAGACTTGGTCGGGAGACCTAGTCGGAAGCTCGAGTGGCCCGGTCGGGATTAAAGGGAAATTCATTAAAGTGTTTAATGAAGAGAAAAGAAAAGATTCTTTTCTTGCATGGAGAATGATAAAGAGTCACATTAAAAGATGTGTTTTTTATTGGGAAGCCAAAGAGACACAAACCTCTTCATATTCATGGGATGAGTATAAAAGAGGGTCTTGTGACTTTGGATGAGGTCTTCTTCTTCTTCCACTCCTTCCCTTTCTTCTTCCCTCCCTCTTCTTCCTTTTTTGGTTGAAATCCTATTGTAAGGTTCTTGGTATTCTGTGAGCTACCTCAAGTTTCTAGCACAACTAAGGTAGCTCTCCCGAAGTTGAGAGATTGTGTTCGTGTGGATACGAGTAGAGGCACGGACATTTGAACGTGCAAGAGATCTTGTGCATCTTGGACGAGCGGGATAAGCAAAGGGCACGCTCCAAAGGTATATACTGTAGATAAATCTATTAGATAGATGAACATTGTATGAGTTTTTTTTCACATGGATCACTCGTGGGTTCTTATTTCCGCTGCGTTTTTATGATTTGGTGCCAGGAGAACCCAACACTCCTTAGGGTTTCCCAATGCCTAGCCTCACTCACTAGGACTTTACCTTACTGGCTTCACTCATCAGAAATTTTACCCAACTTCTCTCACCAGGATTTCATGCTCAACCCTCGGCCAGATCATCGTACCCAATTCCTCGAACTAGGACTTCTATGCCCAACCCTCGGCCAGGTCTTGGTGCCCAATTCCCATAACCATGACTTCGGTGCCCAACCCTTAGCTAGGTCTTCGTGCCCAATTCTCCAAACCAGGACTTCATGCCCAGCTTAACTCACCAGGTCATCGGTTCCTTGTCAAGGACTTCTTTGCTAGTCATCTGATCCTGACTAGACTTTTCTCTGCCTAACATCAAGTTCTGTTTGGCTTAGTCCTTGGTCTAACTGACCAGATTTTGGTTTAGTCACTCTCCCAAATATCAAGTCCTGTTTGACTTATCCCCTGGTCAAACTCACCAACCCTGGGTTCTCTACCAAACATCAGATCCTGTTTGGCTAACCCTTATTCTAACTGACCAAATCTTAGTATATTATCAAACATATCAGATCTTAGTTTGATCACTCTGCCAAACATCAAGTCATGTTTGGATAACCCTTGGTCAAACTAACCAACCCTGGGTGCCAATCATTCTACCAAATATCAGGTTATGTTTGACTTGTTAGGATGTATACTATAAGCCTAGTTTTATATGAACATCTATTTTGGAATAAGAATCACAATGGTCATGTATTTGCATTTTATATTTGTTATATGTATGCAACTGTCTATTACTTTACATTGTAGATAACATGGTATGAGGTGCCACACAGAAGATCATGTTATCAGTTCCTTGTGAAGTATAAGTAGTGGTTCACAACCGAGATGGATTTGGACAAACCATTGGAATGGTTGTAGTGCAATTTGGTATTAGTCTATCTTGACTATAGAATTATACTAGTACACATTGTGTGTATTGAGCAGGACCGATTTGAGGTGATTCGATTTATACTGACTATATAATCGAACAAGACCTCAGGTTATTATAGATGTATATGCTCTTAATCCCGATATAATAACGGGCATATGTACTTAATATTTATTTCTTTAATTTACCAATGAGCGAGATTTATTCGTTAAATCAATAGGCTCAGTAAATTGGGAAATAATATTATTTACATGGTGTGTCATTGATTATAGAAGGAAACTGTGTCCCAATTATTTTAGGATGATGATGTACCCTTGAGGAGCTCATAAAGATTATCATATAAATCCTGCAGGTGGATTTGGTCCAACATGATGATAAGGTTGAGTGGTACTACTCATAAAGTTAGATATTAATTAATTAAATTGTCAGTAATTTAATTAATTAATGAACATGCGATATATAAAACACGGGGAGAAAATGTACACATAATAAGGTGGAGCCCATATATTAATATGGGGTTGGTGCGGCAGTTCAATAATAACCCATTGGTGGAGCAGGTTATTATTAACGGGTTGGGTTTAGGATCTGTTAGAAGACCAAAACCAAATCCTGCTCATGGTCCCTATTGTAGCCTATATATAGCCTTATGTTTGGTAGGGTAAACCCAGATTTGATCAGTTTGAAAAGGGGTTAGCCAAACAGCAACTGATGTTTGGCAGAATGAATAGAACCCAGAGTTGGTCAGTTTACCCAAGGGATTAACCCAAACCGGACTTGAGGTTTGGGATTATATTTATCTAAAGGTTGGAAGAAGTCCAGTCAGGATCATGATGACTAGCAAAGAAGTGATTAAGTTAGGTGAAAGAAACCCTGGTGTGTGAAGCTGGGTCCTAGGAAGGGAAGTTAGGTGAAAGAAATCCTAGTGAGTGAAGCTAGGTGAACTAAATCCTGGTGAGTGAAGCTAGGTGGACTAAGTCCTGGTGAGTAAAGCTGGGCACGAAGTCTTGGTCTGGGGGACTGAGCATTAAGTCCTGGTCGGGGATCGGGCAACGAAGTCTTACCCGAGCGAGGGTTGCGGACAGAAGTAGAGACTAGTCGAGGTTGGACGTCTCAAGATCCAAGTTCTCAGAGGTCATGCAAAATTCCAGCCGGAGGTCCCGGTTAGCAAAAAACTTTAGTCGAGCAGGGATTATGAACAGAAGTAGAGACGGGTCGAGGTCGAACGTCTCGAGATTCGGGTTCTCAGAGGCTGAGCGAAAGTCCAACCGGAGGTTTCGGTTGGCAATGATAACTTTTCCAGGGTGGAATAGGTGAGGACGCGTTCCCCAGAAAAGAGAACATTAGGCTTCAGTTCGACCTAGGGTTTCGGGTGAAATCCAAAGTCAGAACCAATCATTAAGGCATAAGGTTATTCGTGTTTTTGTCTTGTGTTTGTTGTCTTGCAGGTACCTAGAGTTGGAGGCAAGATAGGAGAGCAAATGCAAAAAGAAAGGACCTGGGAAGAGGCCTTCCTAGGCGCTTGACTTGAATCAAGCGCCTGGGAGCTTCCCAGGGGCCTGGGAAGGCCAGATTTTATCCATGTCGAGTTCGTTGCTACAGATGGAAGTTTTACCGCATGTAGTAGGCGCCCAAGAACCCTCAGGCGCCCGAGAACTCACTATATAAAGGGGTTCGACCCCTCATCTCAGTACAACACTTTCTACATCTGCTAAAGCATCTTGTGTGATGCAAACGTGCTCAAGTTGAAGCTCTACGACCAAAGAGGCTCCAGGAGGAAGTGCGCGACACTTCAGACTTCCAGAGTTGGCTGAGTTTTTTTTTATTTTCTTTTTATTTACGAATTGAATTTATTTATTCTTTGTTTGTAATTCAAACTGTAAGACAGGTTTCTCCGCCTCCAGAAAGTCCGGAAAGGAGACCACTAGTGGACTTATGTTGAATGCTTAGACTTTGAATGTACTGACCCTTGGGGGTTGGGAACCAAGTAAATCCCGCGTGTTCTATTGTTTTTCTTTTATTTTATTTTCCATTGCGTTCGAGTCGATATTCACCCCCTCTATCGAACGACACCGATCCTACAACTACTCTTGGAGTTAGATATTAATTAATTAAATTATCAGTAATTTAATTAATTAATGAGCATGCGATATCTTAAATACGGGTAGAAAATGTACACATAATATGGTGGAGCTCATATTTTTATATGGGGTCGGTGCGGTAGTTCAATAATAACCCATTAGTGGAGCGGGTTATTATTAACGGATTGGGTTGAGGATCCATTAGGAGACGAAAACCAACTCCTCCTCATGGTCCCTATTGTAGCTTATAAATATCCTCATAAGCCACCTATTGTTGGATGATCAATAACCTAAGCCTCTCTTATTCTCTCCTCTCTCTCTCCCTCCTAAGGTTGGTGCCGGTGGCAAACAAGAAGGAAGATTAAAGCAAGGAATGAATTCTTTCTCTTCTTCTTCTCTTCTTCATCTTCTCTCCTCTTGAGTGGCAGCGTAAGGAAGCAAGGGAGAAGAAGGCCGGCGTAATCAAAGAAGGAGGGTTTTCTTCCTTAGGGCCGACGCAACCTCGAGGCTTTTGGTGGCTTTGTTTCTTAGGAGATCGTCGCCCATACGACGTCCAAGAATGGGATATGAATACAATAGAAGATTAAGAGGTAAAACAAGAGGTACAATCTTGTTTTCATTCTTCTAGTTTAATTGTTTTCTTATTTTACTTGGACCCCGAATTGAACACAAGAACCTGCGATCCATAATTCATCATCTATTCTGCGGTTAATCGATAAAGGAGTTAGATAGCTTGAACAACAGGTTTGTTCAAGCGACACTCAATTGAATAGCATGATGATGAAGTAGGTCGTTCGGAAAGTTTTCTTTCCATCCGGATTAGTTCTAATCAATAAAATTTTAATCAGGGGATATGGAGAGGACCATAATCGAAACTACCAACAATGTTATCTACAATGTAAAGTAACAGACAATTGCATACATATAACAAATATAAAATGTAAACACATGACTATTGTGATTCTTATTCCAAAATAGATGTTCATACAAAAGCTAGGCTTATAGTATACATCCTAACAATCTCCAACTTATACTAAAAGACTATGCTGCCATCAAATTGCCATACATCTGATTCTCATCCCCTCAACATGCCTATTATAAGCTTTCGCTGGAAGGGCCTTAGTGAAAGGATCTGCCAAATTATCTGCTGATGCAATCTTGGCCACAACAACTTCTTCTCGCTTTACGATATCTCATATCAGGTGGTACTTGCGCTTAATGTGTTTACTTGCCTTATGGGCTCGTGGTTCCTTCGAATTTGCTACTGCACCACTATTATCACAATAAATTGTGATAGCTTTGGGCAAACCAGGAATCACCTCAAAGTCCATCAAGAAGTTCCTAAGCCATACAACTTCTTTGGCTGCCTCAGAGGCTGTCATATACTCAGTTTCCATGGTAGAGTCCACAATGCATTTCTGCTTGATACACCTCCATACTATGGCTCTACCTCCCAAAGTAAACACATAATCGGAGGTAGACTTACTGTTATCCCTATCTGATTGGAAATCAGAATCCATGTAACCTACAGGGAGCAATTGATTTGCCTAGTAAACTAGCATATAATTTCTAGTCTTTTTCAAGTACTTTAATATATGCATTACCGCAGTCCAACGTCCCTATCCTGGATTACTTTGATATTTGCTAACTATGCATACGACAAAGCAGATATCCGGTCTCATATATAACATAGCATACATTAGTCTCCCTACAACCGAAGCATAAGGAACTGCCTTTATCTGCTCTATCTCCTTTGATGTTTTAAGACACATCTCCTTAGATAAAGGTACTCCATGCCGAAAAGGTAGAAAACCTTTCTTGGATTGCATGCTAAAACGAGCTAGGATAGTGTCAATATACGAAGCTTGAGATAAGCACAACATCCTTTTCTTGCGATCCCTTATAACTTAAATTCCAAGGATGTGTCCAGTTTCTCCCAAGTCCTTCATATTGAACTATTTGGGCAGCCATACCCTTACGTCTGACAATACTTTGACATTGTTGCCAATGAGCAAAATGTCATCTACGTATAATACAAGAAATATCACTACGTTTCCGTCACTCCTCTTGTATACACAAGACTCATCCAGACTTTGCATGAATCCATAATACTAGATTACCTCATCAAACCGGATGTTCCAAGATCTTGAAGCTTGTTTCAATCCATAAATGGACCGATTAAGCTTGCACATAAGATGCTCTTTGCCCTTTGTATTGAATCCCTCTGGTTGCTTCATATAGATGTTTTTTTCAAGACTTCCGTTAAGGAAAGTTGTCTTGACATCCATTTGCCAAACCTCATAATCCATATGAGCAGCAATAAACAAGAGAATCTGGATACACTTAAGCATGACTACCGGCGAAAAGGTTTCCTCATAATCGATCCCCTATTTCTGAGTATACCCCTTCGCAACAAGCCTCGCTTTAAAGGTTTCCACCTTTCCGTTTGATCCTCTCTATCTTTTGAAGATCCATTTACACCATCAGATGGTTCTACTAGCTCCCAGACTTAATTAGAATACATAGATTTTATCTCAGAGTTCATTGCTTTTTGCCAAGATACCACATCTTTAACTTGGAGTGCTTCGTCATAGGTCCAAGGATTAGGTTCATGTTCACCGGGGACCAAGTCCGAAGACTCTCCCAAGAATATGAATCTGTCAAGTTTCCTAACAACCGTTCCACTACGACGAGGTACTACTTATGTATTATCTGTGACACGTGGTGTATGTTGGGACCGGGTGCATGTTGACGAGGATACGAGTTCGTAAAATTTTAAATTTTTACGTGCAGCAGAAGAATTTGCATAAAATAATTTCCTAAATTATTTTAACTTCGTATCTAGCATGCAACCTTATGGTGTGTTGACATAATCATAAAATAAAACTTTGCGGAAAAGTAAACTAATTTACTTTATACCTTTCGTAACTCGAAGAAAGGGACGAGATCCAACCGTAGCGTCCCTTGGAAGCTCCGCCTCTATTCGCGTCCAGGCCGAGTTCTCTTCGGGATGACTTCGCAAAGTCACGAGTTTTGTGCTGACGAGAACTACTAGATTCTCTAAAGGCACAACAAGGAAGAACAAGAGAATAAATAGGAAACTAACCACCAAGAAACGGAATCGAATTCCGAGAGGGAAGGAGATGAGATCCGCTTCTTCTTCTTCTTCTTCTTGGTTGGCTTCTCCTTCTTCTTGATAGCTTACGGCAACCAAGAGGGGAGGAGGGGTTTGCGCCGACCCTAGATGTAGGAAGGTGCTTCAAGGGGCGCCGGCCCTAGAAGCTTCAATGTGGGCGCCGGCCCTAGGTGGGGAGAAGGGAAGGAGAAGATAAAAGAGAGAGAGAGAGAGGGAGCTCTATATCGATTAGCTTAGGATCAAAGGCTTCCCTTTGGTTCCTTATATAGTTACCTCCCCCTTGCCAAGTCTCCTCTTAACAGAATTAATGGAATTAACGGAATTAGTTATCATAAGAATTTTATCCTATAAAATTTCTTATGACTTATTCCGTTATGCCTAGTTTTATTATAACTAATTTATAATAAAACAAATTCTTCTTCTCTTTAAATTATGGAATAAATTTTATAAGAAATTTATAAACTTTCTTATTATGGAAAAATCAATTCATAATTGATTTTATAAAATTAAAATAAACCAATTCATGGATTATTTTAACTTCCATAAAAAGAATAAATTTCTATAAATTTATTTATATATAAATTTCTTTATACAAATTTATTTATCCATAATTTATAAAATAAATCGCGTTAGATTTATTTTATTAATTAAACCAAAATTAATTGGTTTTCTCCCCAATAGGTGGCCGGCCAAACCAAAGAGGTTTGGCACCCTCTTTGGCCGGCCATCACAAAGCGAACCACCGCGAATTAAACTCATTTAATACGCCCAAAAAGCCTTCAAAAGACTTAGCCATTTTTAGCTTCCATTGCGCCTCTGATTAACTCAGATTCGACTTATTTCTCTTGATCGGAAAATCTAATTTTCAGCTCGTTTTAAATCCCTCGGATTACTCGTAGTGCGTGTGACTAAATAGGCTTTCGATTTATGTTGGCCGTCTATAATCAACCAATTATAGAACGATCATGAGTGACACCTAGTAGTACATCATGATCCCCAATTAATCGAAAGATCAATGGGTTGACCTCAGAAGAAATTATTCTGAAACCCTTCAGCAGCTCTAATGAATCGTGCCTCATTCCCTTCACCATCTTATACCCACTTGGTTCAGGACATGGTCTGTTTGTGTCAGTCCCCACTAGACTGACTACGTCACACCTAGCCCAAGTAGTGTCTTTCTCGTTCTTTTGGATTTCTAATTACTCTCATGTATTTAAGAGACTCGCACTCTTAACATGATATACTCTGGCCAAAGGTTTTGAGTAACAATCCGATGATAGGCCTGGGTATACATCTCCTCGCAAGGAGTGGTGAATCCTTTGTAGGCTGTTCAAACATCTTCGGGCACTTCGGCTTATGCCCAATCATCCTGGGTACACACCTCCTTGGAGATGCTTGCTTAAGATGTTAAAGTATAAGTCTCCATGACCAAGATGACTTGAACATCGCAAGTTAAAGGAACATCGCACTTAAACTGCAGTAAGAACTTCATTGACATATCTATATAGATAACCATATGAAGTCTTACAGCTAGTCACTCCAATGAACTAGTTCCCTTAACTAGCATCCATGTTTATCTCCGGACATCCCAATGTCACCAGCCAGTGAGAATCAGCTGATTAGAGAATAACCCATGCTAGTCTCCACAGAATTGATAGTGTCCGTTTTTATCAATTCATCGACTAGGGATATTTTCAATACTTCACATTTGCACATTTAGAGATAATCACTAGTTGTGATCCCATCACAAATTCTCTTATGCTGTGAGTTGTATTGCGGACATTCAGTAGATGAGTTTAAGATCCCAATCAAATACACAAACATGTATACTCAAATAGTGAATTATCATTTATTAAAGTAAATGTTTACAATCATAAGGCGATTGCCTTAGGACACTTCTCTCATATCACTAACAAACTCCCACTTGGCCTAATGCCAATCGCTACGGTATCCAATACCACAGGCTCTAACATGACCCTCAAACTTATTTTGAGGCAAGGCCTTAGTTAAAGGATCCGCTAAATTCCTTTCAGTGGGAATTTTCTCAATTTGTATGTCATTCCTACTTATAATCTCTCTGATCAGATGATAGCGGCGAAGCACGTGTTTGGATCGCTGATGAGACCTTGGTTCCTTTGCTTGTGCAATAGCTCCATTGTTGTCGCAGTAAACCGGCACTGCTTCATCAATGGCTGGAACCACGCCAAGTTCGGAGATGAACTTCTTGATCCATACTGCTTCCTTTGCTGCTTCCGAAGCTGCGATATATTCCGCTTCCATGGTAGAATCTGCTACGGTGTCTTGTTTGGAACTTTTCCAACTTACTGCGCCTCCATTCAATGTAAATACGTATCCAGACTGAGATTTGGAGTCATCCTTATCTGTCTGGAAACTGGCATCTGTATACCCACGTATTACCAAATCTCCTTCTCCATATAT
The DNA here is from genome assembly GCA_024364735.1 of Boesenbergia rotunda. Classification (NCBI taxonomy): domain Eukaryota; kingdom Viridiplantae; phylum Streptophyta; class Magnoliopsida; order Zingiberales; family Zingiberaceae; genus Boesenbergia; species Boesenbergia rotunda. The sequence continues at coordinate 54,420 of JAGFNQ010002333.1, forward strand.
TAGGAACACATCCTTAGTTCTTCTTAAGTACTTAAGGATTGTCTTAACAGTCGCCCAGTGATCCATTCCTGGATCCGACTGGTATCTGCTTGTGACACTCAAAGCATACGATACATCGGGCCTAGTACATAACATAGCATACATGATAGATCCTATCGCGGATGCATAGGGAATCTTATTCATGCAAATCCTCTCGTCTTCTGTGCGCGGACACATAGACTTTAAAAGGTTGATCCCATGCCTGATGGGAAGGTAACCTTTCTTGGATTCCGACATGCTAAACCTTTTTAGCACTCGGTGTAACGACCCGGAAAATTCTCTTAATATTTTATTAAAATATTAAGCATGTCTAGATAATTTTCCAAAGGACCTAGAGGTAATAATACAAACTTTGGCCTAGAAAATCCATGTTTTCCCATTTAAATTGGGGAAAAGGGCACTAATGGGCCTTATATGGGCTTGCTAGTACCATAATTATCAGTGGATTTTAGGTGAAAATTGGTATAAAGATAAATAGGATTTAATTAGACATATTAGCATGATTATGGGTAAGTATTAGTTTAATTTTCCTATTTAATTTGAGGAATTAGGAACTAATGGGCCTTAAATGGGCTCCAAAAATGGGTATTAGTTGGGTAAAATTAATATAAAAATAAAAGAATTTTATTTAGGAATATTGACAAAATTATGGGTCATTTTTGGAGAATTTTCGAAATAAAAGGGGAATTTTCGAAAATAAGAAAAAGGATTAAATAAAACAAAAAATAAAATAAAAATAAAGGTGCATGGGTCAAGGATTGAACCTTGGACCTCTTGTGCAACCAATGAATGCTTTAACCAACTCACCTAGCAAGAAATTCTTGTGAGGAAAGGAAGTGAATGGTGGTTAAATGGTAGAAGAAGATGAAGGGCCATGGAAAACTCTTCATTCACCACCTTAATGGTTGATTAATAAGGGGGTTTGGGAGTTTCATTCCTCATGCCATCAATTGCATTTGCTCTCTCTTCCTTCTCCATTCTTGCCGAGCACTCAAGGAGGACTCCCCCTTGAGAAAACTTCACAAAAAGTCTCATCCTCCAAGATCTAAGGTCTTCTCAAGTTTCCAAGGGCTAGGTGTGGTCAAGTCTTCGTCCTTCTTTCCATCCAAGGTCTAAAAATCAAGAAATCTAAGGTAAGACTCCCTCACCTGTGGTATAATGGTTTCATATGATTTTTATGATTTTTAGCATGATATATGGGTTAGTTTTTAGATGTGATGATGAAAGGAAAGAAAAACCAAGGTCCTTAAGGTCAAGGGTTTCGGCCAGCATGTTTTAAAGGTCTAAAAATATGTTAAAAATCATGATAATATTATTTAGTGTTCCCTTATGATGTTTAGAAGTTAAGTGAAATTTTTGGGAATTTTTAGAGTGCTCTAGGACACCCTAGAGTTTCGGCCAACATGGAAGAAGTAAAACCCAGAACTTCAAGTTTAAGGGTTTCGGACAGCATGTTTTAAAGGTCTAAAAATATGTTAAAAAACATGATAATGTTATTTAGTGTTCCCTTATGATGTTTAGAAGTTAAGTGAAATTTTTGAGAATTTTTAGAGTGCTCTAGGACACCCTAGAGTTTCGGCCAACATGAAGGAAGCAAAACCCAGAACTTTAAGTTCAAGGGTTTCGGCCAGCATGTTTTAAGTGTCTAAAAATATGTTAAAAATCATGATAATGTCATTTAATGTTCCCTTATGATGTTTAGACATTAATTATAATTTTTGGGAATTTTTGGGATACCCTAAAGGCCCCATATGTCTCGGCCAACATGGAAGAAGTAAAACCCAGAACCATAAGTTCAAGGGTTTCGGCCACCATGTTTTAAATGTCTAAAAATATGTTAAAAATCATTATAATGTCATTTAATGTTCCCTTATGATGTTTAGACATTAATTATAATTTTTGGGAATTTTTGGGATACCCTAGAGGCCCCATATGTTTCGGCCAACATGAAAGAAGCAAAACCCAGAACCTTAAGTTCAAGGGTTTCGGCCACCATGTTTTAAATGTCTAAAAATATGTTAAAAATCAGGATAATGTCATTTAATGTTCCCTCATGATGTGTAGAGGTTAAGTATAAATTTTGAGAATTTTTGGGGTACCCTAGAGGCCCCATATGGTTCGGCCAACCCCAAGGACCCAAAGGTTAGGGTTGAGTCTTTAACCTCAACTTATGTTTATGTGTTGCCCTGATATAAGGATGATGGATGGCGATTGTGTGAATTTTCACATGGCCATGGGACTCCACAAGTTTCGACCATATAAGGGTTAATAGGGTAAAAGTTAAGATTTATTTCAAGTAAGGGTCCCAATGGCCCTACGGTAAGATGTGATTTATGTTTATAAATGATATGCCATGTTTATGAATGATATGCTATGTTATGAATGATATGCCATGTTACGAATGATATGCCATGTTTACGAATGATATGCCATGTTTACGAATGATATGCCATGTTTATGGATGATATGCCATGATTGAATGATATGCCATGGTTATGCATGTTAAGAATGAAAATGATGAATGAAGGTTAAGTATGATGAATGAATGAATATGCTAAACGGCACGGTCGATGGTTGACGGTACGACGGTCGAAAGGACCGGTAAATGGGCCGGTAGACGGGCCGAGCCGTAACAAGTATGCTATGTTAAGTATGCCATGAATGTCTCATGAATGATGAAGCATGTAAAGTATTTTACTTTATGAATGGGCTTGTACCGGACCGAAGTATGGGTCCAAGGGATGGGCACCTTAAGAACGCCCCGGTTCTGGACTACCGACTATGCTGTCCACGGTTCTGGCACTACCGAAGCTGTGCAACAGGGATGGGCACCTTAAGAACGCCTCGGTTCGGGGACTACCGACTATGCTGTCCTTACCCTAGTAGGTCGAGGCTAGCTACCTCGTATTTACTTAGGGATGCGCGCTTATGATGTATGTATGTGGTACAAGCCAGGGCCCAATGATATGATGATTATGTTTAAGAAATGAAAAGTATGTTTTTAAAGATTAAGCATCCTTATGATATATACGCATTGCCCATGCATTCATTATGAAAAAGTATGTTGATGAAAAGTATGTTTATGCAAAGTATGATTTTAAACTAAGCATCCTTATGATATATGCACATGCTCATGCATCCATCATGTTATGCATTATGTTATGAAAAGTATGTTTATGAAAAGTATGTTCATGAAAAAGATGGTTATGCCATGATTTACTTATGTTTATGCCATGATTTTTATGCCATGATTTATTTATGTTTATGCCATGATTTGTATGCCATGATTTTTATGCCATGATTTATTTATGTTTATGCCATGATTTGTATGCCATGATTTTTATGCCATGATTTATTTATGTTTACGCCATGATTTTTATGCCATGATTTATCTATGTTAATGCCATGATTTTATGCCATGATTTTACTTATGTTCCTGTTAGTTTAGGATGCCATGATTCTATGCTAGTTTAGAATGTCATGCTTTGATTATGTTTATGCTAAGTTAGGATGCCATGCTTCTATTTATGTTCATGTTAGTTTAGGATGCCATGATTTTATTATGCTTATGTTATGTTAGAATGTCATTATTTTATTTATGCTCATGCTAGTATAGGATGCCATGATTTTTAATTAGGTTATGCCATGATTTTATGTCCATGCCAAGTATTATGCCATGCTATGAATGTTTACGATGTTTATGGATTGAGTTTATGCCATGCTATGAATATTATGATGTTTATGTTTATGCCATGCTATGAATGTTTACGATGTTTATGGGTTATGTTTATGCCATGCTATGAATGTTTACGATGTTTATGTTTATGTCAAGTATGATGCCATACATGAATGTTTATGGTGATGTTTATGTCATGCTATGAATATGATGAAGCCATGTCCATGATATGTCGAATGAATGCTAAGTGATGATAAGGATGACGATCTAAGTAAAGCATTAAGTATGCTAATGTTTCATATGTTTATGATTAAGTGACGGATGGTTTTAGTGGGTAGGAAAGAGTCTTACTAAGCCTGTGTGCTTATAGTCTTATTTTCTTATACCGCAGATCTCGCAAGGGGATAATAAGGAAGCTGCAGGAGGGCATTGCAGAATGTGTGTGATAGTGACTTGGCCAAGAGACCATATGTTTGCTTGTCTTATGATAGAACTTTACCTTTACTACTAAGTACTGGAATATGACTATGACTCTATGACATGATGCTAAAGTATGACAGAATGCTAAAGTATGACATGACGCTAAGTATGACATGATGCTAAGTATGACATGATGCTAAGTATGTTATGATGCTAGAAAGTGCATGTAGGTGTAAGTTTAAAGTTTTCCGCTGCATTATGATGTCTACATGCCCTAAGTATGTTAACGTAACACCGCTTTATGATGGTCTATAAAAAAAAAAAAAAAAAAAAAAGCGGGTGTTACACTCGGTCTATATATGTAGACTGCGAAAGACCAAGCAACCATTTTGATTTATCTCTATAGATTCTAATCCCAAGGATATAGGTTGCTTCTCCCAGGTCTTTCATGGAGAAAGTTTTGGACAACCAAATTTTAACTGATTGTAAGACCTAGATATCGTTTCCTATAAGTAAAATGTCATCGACATATAATACTAGGAATACGACTGCACTCCCACTAACCTTCTTGTACACACAAGGTTCGTCTGGATTTTGTGAGAAATCAAACTTTTTGATTGTCTCATCAAAACGGATGTTCCAGCTCCTAGATGCTTGCTTCAGTCCATATATGGATCGACGAAGCTTGCATACTTTGGTTTTATCAACCAATGTGAAACCTTCAGGTTGTATCATGTATACATCCTCAAGCAGGTTTCCGTTAAGGAAAGCTGTTTTCACATCCATTTACCATATCTCATAATCATAATGAGCTACTATGGCTAGGAGCATCCGAATGGATTTAAGTATAGCTACTGGCGAATAGGTTTCGTCATAATCAATTCCTTGCTTCTGACGATATCCTTTTGCCACTAATCTAGCCTTAAAGGTAACAACGTTACCTTCCATGTCGGTTTTCTTCTTGAAAACCCACTTGCACCCTATGGGCTTAATCCCTTCAGGTGGGTTAACCAAGTCCCATACTTGGTTTTCGTACATGGAATCCATTTCCGACTTCATGGCGTCAAGCCATTTGTCCCTTTCTAAACTTTTCAGAACATCTTCATAACTGATAGGTTCGTCATCGTATATGAGTAACACGTCATTCGATTCACTTATAAAAAATCCGTATCTCTCTGGAATATTGCGTGTCCTATCAGATCTACGAAGAGGTGGTGTAGTTTTAGGTTCAACTGATAGCTCATCATTATGAGTTATTAGTTGTGGGTCTAGACTAGGTGTCTCCTTAATGTCTATTGGAATTTCTTGAACTTCATCAAGTTCAATGCCACTCCCACTGTTTTCTTGTAAAAGAAATTCTTTTTCTAGAAATACAGCATGCCTTGAAACAAACACCTTTTGTTTCAAGGGATGATAGAATTGGTAACCCTTCGTTTCCTTAGGGTATCCAATAAATACACACTTATTAGACTTAGCGTCCAATTTGGCTGATACAGTCCGCTTCACATAAGCCGGACAACCCCATATCTTAAGGTGAGTTAAGTGAGGTTTCTTACTATTCCATATCTCATATGGAGTAGTTGAGACTACCTTGCTCGGGACTCTGTTTAGCAAGTAAACAGCCATCTTTAGTGCATAGCCCCAAAAGGATTTTGGAAGAGTTGCATGATTCATCATAGACCTAACCATGTCCATCAAGGTTCGGTTGCGCCTCTCAGATACACCATTATGCTGTGGTGTATACGGCGGAGTCCATTGGGATAATATCCCATTGTCCCTAAGATAATCTTGAAACTCTTGACTTAAGTATTCACCACCCCGATCGGATCGAAGTATTTTAATACTTTTGCCAAGCTGTTTCTCTACTTCATTTCTGAACTCTTTGAATTTATCAAAGGCTTCAGATTTGTGTTTCATCAAGAACACATACCCGAATCATGAGTGATCATCGATAAAGGTGATGAAGTAGCTATAGCCTCCTTGTGCAAGAGTTGACATTGGTCCACATACATCAGTATGTATTAGACCAAGCAATTCTCCCACTAGATTACCTTTTTCGAAAAAGGATAATTTGGTCATCTTGCCTTTTAAGCATGATTCACATGTATCAAATGAATCGGGTTCAAATGATTCCAAAATTCCACATCGGTGTAATTCGGTCATGCATTTCTTGCTTATATGGCCAAGACAACAATGCCACGTGTAGGAGTCTATTCGATTATCTATTCTAGCACGTTTGTTACTTACTTCGATATTGAAAATATCACCGGATAAATCTAACGTGTAGATACCATTGCACAAAGTTCCATTCCCATAAAGAACGCCATTTAAGGTTATGTAACAACAATTGTTACTGAAAGTTAAATGATAACCTTTTTCATTCAAACATGAAATAGATACAATGTTCATTATTAACGAAGGAACGAAATAACAATTATCCAATTCTAAGACACGTCCAGTCGGGAGCTTTAGCAAATATGTTCCGATGGCAACAGCAGCAATCTTTGCTCCATTTCCAACTGGCAAATCCGCTTCTCCCTTGACGAGTCTTCTTCTATTCCTTAGCCCCTGTATGTCATTACATATATGTGAGCTACACCCAGTATCAAGTACCCAGGTATTTGAGGAAATAGAGTGACATTCAATAACGAAGATACCTCAAGAGGACGGGGCATCGGATGCCTTTTTCTTCAAGGACTCAAGATAAACCTTGCAATTTCTTCGCCAGTGACCCTCCTTGCCACAGTGATGGCAAGTACCTTTTGGTTTCTTTTCAGTCTTTTTGGCCTTTTTCTTCTTTCCCTTGTTCTGTTCTTTGGCCTTCCTCTTAGAACTTTTCTTTGAGGAGTCAACTAACAGTGCTGTCTTCTGTTCCTGCTTCACAGAAGGCTCTATAGTCTTCAACAGGTTGAGCAACTCAGGAATGGTGGTCTCCAGCTTGTTCATCCGATAGTTTATCACAAATTGTGAATAACTTTTGGGCAAACAATGCAGAATTAAGTCAATACTTAGTTCATGATCCATTGCAAAATCGAGTGTGTTTAGTCGCTCAATGTACCCCAACATCTTTAACACAAACTGCGAGGCAGAAGTGCCTTCCTGCATCTTAGATGTGAAGAGGAGACTGGAGACTTCGAACCTTTCGGATCTCGCCTGCTCTTCAAACAACTCATTAAGATGGAAGATGATGGTATAAGCATCCATATGTTCATGCTGCTTTTGCAGCTCAGGTACCATAGAAGCTAGCATGATGCAACTTGCAAGTTCAGAATCGGTCACATGTTTCTGATAGGCCACAAACTGGTCTGGAGTTGCATCTGCTGGATGATTTGTGGGAAGTAGATCTTCAATGACATAAGCAATCTTCTCTGCCTTGAGGACTATCCTCAGGTTTCGAAGCTAGTCCATGAAGTTTGGCCCAGTAAGTTTATTGGTGTCCAAAATAGAACGCAGATTCAGAGAAGACATGATCGAGTGATTATCCTAGAAATACAAATTGAGATTATGTGAGAAGATTGATTAAGAATGTATCAACATACATTAATAAAATCCTATTTATTTTTCAAATTGAATAACCCTTTTTATCAATTCGGGAGATCGTAGGAGTATCTCCAAATAGGTTGATATCCAACCATAGATAAGTGCAACCATGGCTGTGGCCATCAAGTTTTTCTTAGCTATGAAGGTAGGTGATTATACCGATTACACATCACATATATGTAACTATCACTTTATGCTATCAACTAATTGAATGTTTGCATAAATCATTGGGTTGTTAACTCATTAACAAGTATGCATCATTATATATAGCACCCAACTGCACCTCTCATTACATCGACCTTGGCTGTGGCACAACAAATCGATGCTCCAAGCTTAAGGCTGACCCATTAATCAAGAAATAGTTTTAATAGGGTTGGGGCTCATTCAACCACTTAGTCAGGCTTGGATGTGTCCAACAACCAAAACTAATGATTGACCTCTGACTCCAACTATATTATTCATAAACTAATTCCATGGTTTGAACATGTTGAGGTTCAAGTCGGGCATGGATGTGTCCATCAACTCAAACGAGAAACAAAACTCCGATTCTAACCATATTAATGGAAGGTGTTGGCCTTAATATTTTGTAAGGGGTTTTGGGTCTCATCTTTCTTTTCTAAGCACATTCATGACATAGAATTATGTCATGACTAACGATTTCCTTAATTAAGTATGTATGTGACTTAAGTTATCAAGTCTCATTAATTGAATTAGGAACCGGATTTCCTAATTCCAATTTCATACTTAATTAAAGGAATTGTTTTGGGAAACAATTTCCTAAATTGTCATAATTAATTTCGAAAATAATATGTTCAAGACTTTGATTTCTCTAAATCAAATCTTATTAAATTAAGAGACAAATCCCTTAATTCAACAACATATTATTTTCAAGAAAATCTCATTTAAGAAAACTCTATAGGAAACCATTTTCCTAATTAATTTTGGAGACAACAATATGTAAGAGCATCACCTCTTAAACATATTTTATTCATTGATTTAATTAATTACAACAAATCATTTTCTAAGGGTGGCTCCCCGAGGCTCAGATACCCAAAGAAAAGTAATGTGTTGTAAATCCAATTGGACGACTCCCCTGTAACGCCCGCTTTTTTTTTTTCCTAAGCGGCGTTACGTTAACATGCTTAGGGCATGTAGACATCATAAGGCAGCGGAATAACTTAACTTATACATGCCCTGTTACCATTCTTAACTTATTGACATGGGAACCTTAGCATATTAACTTTGAACTTAAGCATCATATCATGTCTCACATAACATCATATCATAAGGTTCCATAAGTCATTATTCAAACATATAAGTAAACATATAGTTTCCTGGGCCAAGTCACTACGACACACATACGTTCTTGCCCTCCTGCTGCTTCCTTCATTATCCCCTTGAATGATCTGCGGTATAAGGAAATAAGACTATAAGCACACAGGCTTAGTAAGACTCTTTCCTACTCACAAAATCATTCATCATTCATCATCTCATAATGAGCACATAAGACATTAACATACTTGGTGCTCTACTTAGAACATAACATCTTACGTCACTTGTCGTATACATAGCATGGCATGAACATAATCATAGTAACATTCTAAGCATGACATGATACATGGCATAAACATAAACATCATAAACATTCTAAGCATGGCATAATTTATGGCATAAACATAAACATCATAGACATTCTAAGCATGGCATAATTCATGGCATAATTCATAAACATAGTGAACATAATTCATGGCATAAATCATAAACATAGTGAACATTCTAAGCATGGCATAATTCATGGCATAAACATAAACATCATAGACATTCTAAGCATGACATAATTCATGGCATAAACATAAACATAGTGAACATTCTAAGCATGGCATAATTCATGGCATAAAACCTATCTAGCATATGAACCTCTTCCTAACATAATCATGGCATAGATCATTCATTCTCATGCATACTTCTTAACATGAAACATAAGCATAAAATCTTATCAACATAGCATAATGCATAACATGAATGGATGCATGAGTGGAATGCATATACATAAGGGATGCTTAACTTTTAAAACATACTTTTAAATACTTAAACATAATCATCATAACATCATTTGGGGTCCCCGGCTTGTACCACATACATACATCATAGCGCGCATCCCTAGCAAGTCCGAGGTCGCGAGCCCCAACTTACTAGGATAAGGACAGCATAGTCGGTAGTCCCCGAACCGAGGCGTTCTTAAGGTGCACATCCCTGTTGCACAGCTCCGGTAGTGCCAGAACCGTGGACAGCTACGGTAGTCCAAAACCGGGGCGTTCTTAAGGTGCCCATCCCTTGGACCCATACTTCGGTCCGGTACAAGCCCATACATAAAGTAAAATACTTTTCATGTTTCATCATTCATCATACATTTATAGCATAACCATGTTACATAAAGCATGACTTAACACATGCTTGTCCTTTCATTGTTCATTCTTATTGCATAACATCATGATGCCTGGAAGGCATGAGCATTATCTTCATTCATAAACATGGTGTGCATCTTCTTTCATAAACATGACATGCATCTTTATTCATATAACATGGCATGCATCATTCTCATCGTGAACATAAACATAACATACTTAACATGGCATCATTCATATCATGAACCTAACATATCATAGCATCATTTTTATCGTGAGCATAACCCTATCATTCTTATCATGGCATCATTCATATCCTGAACATAAACTTATCATACTTATCATGGCATCATTCATATCATGAACATACATAATCACTTAGCATGGTTCTTATCATAGCATGGGCATATAACTTGACATGGTTCCCTACATCACCCTTATATCATGGCAACACATAAACATATACTTGAAGATAAAGGCTCAACCCTAACCCTTGGGTCCTTGAGGTTGGCCGAAACATATGGGGTCTCTAGGGTAATCCAAAAATTCCCAGAAATTATACTTAACCTCCACACATCATAAGGGAACATAAATTAACATTATCTATATTTTTGGCTTAATTATAGACGTTTAAATCATGGTAGCCGAAACCCTTAAACTTAGGGTTCTTAGTTTTGTTTCTTTCATGTTGGCCGAAACCCTAGGGTGTCCTAGGGTACTCCAAAAATTCCCAAAAATTATACTTAACCTCTACACATCATAAGGGAAAATTAAATAACATTATAAAGGTTTTTTGCATAATTATAGACCTGTAAATCATGGTGGACGAAACCCTTAAACTTAGGGTTCTTAGTTTTGTTTCTTTCATGTTGGCCGAAACCCTAGGGTGTCCTAGGGTACTCCAAAAATTCCCAAAAATTATAATTAACCTCTACACATCATAAGGGAACATTAAATAACATTATCATGATTTTTAGCATATTTATAGACTTGTAAATCATGGTGGCCGAAACCCTTAAACTTAAGGTTCTTAGTTTTGTTTCTTTCATGTTGGCCGAAACCCTAGGGTGTCCTAGGGAACTCCAAAAATTCACAAAAATTATACTTAACCTCTACACATCATAAGAGAACATTAAATAACATTATCATGATTTTTAGCATAATTATAGACCTGTAAATCATGGTGGCCGAAACCCTTAAACTTAAGGTTCTTAGTTTTTCTTCCTTTCAACATCAAATCCAAAAACTAACCAATATATCATGCTAAAAATCATGGAAATCATAGGGAACTATTATAACTCAGGTGAGGGAGTCTTACCTTGGGTTTCTTGATATTTTTTCGAACCATGGAAGAGAAGAAAATGGTAAGATCTTTGGACCCTTGAACACCCTTGTCCTTGTATCCTTGGAAGACCCCTTAGATCTTGGAGGTGAGACCTTGGTGGAAGTTTTTCCAAGGGGAAAACCCTGTAGGAGTGGTCGGCTAGAATGAGGGAGGAAGAGAGGAGGAAATGCAATTGAAAGAAGAGAGAATGAAACTCCCAAACCCCCCTATTTATCATCCATTAAACAGGTAAATGAAGAGTCTCTCCATGACTCTTCATCTTCTTCTTAATCTTAACTTATATCCACTTCATTTCCTCATAGAAATCCCTTGCTAGGTGAGTTGGTTAAGGCTTTCATGGTTGTACAAGAGGTCCAAGGTTCATTCCTTGGCTCGTGCACCTTTATTTTTATTTTATTTTTATTTCATTTATTTAATTATTTTTATTTCCTAAATTCCGAAAATCCCCCTAATATCACCCATAATTATGCCAATATTCCTAAATAAAATTCTTTTATATTTATATTAATTTTACCTAATTTATATTAATTTTACCTAATTAATACCCATTTTTGGAGCCCATTTAAAGCTCATTGGTACTTAGTTTTCTCAATTTAAATGAGAAAACATGGATTTTCTAGGCCTAAGTTCTCCTTAATATTTCTAGGTCCCTTGGAAAATTATTTAAACATGCTTAATATTTTAAGAAAATATTAAGAGAATTTTTCGGGTCGTTACAATCCCCCATACCTCGTGAAAGTTCGTCCTCGAACTTAGAATAAGTCCGGGTACTTGCGCCTCATCTCGTCCTCGCGCTCCCAGGTAGCTTCTTCGAACCGTTGACTTTGCCATAGGACCTTGACTAAGGGCACTTCCTTACTCCTCAGCTTCTTGATTTCCCTGTCCAAAATCTGGATGGGTCTGCTCTCATAGCTTAGGTCCTCTTGCACTTCCACCGTCTGTGGCTCGATCACTTGGTCCATGTTTGGGATACACTTTTTTAGCAGGGACACATGGAATACGTTATGGATAGCTGACATCTCTGGAGGCAGCTTCAGCTCATATGCCACCTTACCGACTCTTTTCAGAATCAGGTACGACCCCACATAACACGGACTTAATTTTCCTTTCTTCCCAAATCTGGTCACTCCCTTCATAGGGGCCACTTTGAGAAATACCCAATCTCCAGCATTAAATTCCAGTGGTCTACGCCGGACATCGGCATAACTCTTCTGCCGGCTCTGAGCAGTCTCTATCCGTTGTCGAATAGTCTGTATAGCCCGGGTGGCGCTATCGATAACCTCCGTTGTGAGCCCCATTTCCTTCTTTTCACCACCCTCGTACCAGCAAATCGGAGACCTACATCTCCTCCCATACAAGGCTTCATAAGGTGCCGTTCCGATAGTAGCTTGGTAGATATTATTGTAAGCGAATTCCGCCAAGCATAGATATCGACACCAACTTCCCTTGAAATCCAGGGCACAAGCTCTCAACATATCTTCCAATATCTGATTCACCCGTTCCGTTTGCCCGTCCGTTTGAGGGTGAAAGGCGGTGCTAAATCGCAATTTAGTGCCGAGAGACTTCTGAACGCATTCCCAAAAATGCGAAGTAAAGCGATCATCCCTATCTGAGATGATGGTCTTGGGAACTCCATGAAGCCTAATTACTTCTTTGACATATAATCGAGCCAGTTGCTCAATCGAGTAAGTAATCTTGATCGCTATGAAGTGAGCAGACTTTGTCAGCCTGTCCACCATCACCCATATTGCATCATATCCATTTGTAGTCCTGGGAAGCCCTGAAATGAAGTCCATAGAGATGTCTTCCCATTTCCACTCCGGAATCGGGAGTGGCTGCAGAACTCCCCCGGGTCGCTGATGTTCTGCTTTCACTTGCTGGCAGGTCGTGCAAGTACTAACATACTGAGCCACATCCCTCTTCATACCGGACCACCAGAACCTCTCCTTCAGATCTTGATACATCTTGGTGGATCCTGAATGCATTGAATGAGGGGTCTCGTGAGCTTCCGTCAGTATTTTTCTTCGAAGCTCCGACTCATTAGGGATACATAGACGATCCCTAAGGTATAATACTCCCCCTTTGGCGATATGAAAACCCTCGCCCTTTCCTTCCCGGATCTCCTATTTTATTTCATGGAGACTCAGATCCCCATTTTGTTTTATGTCTTCACGTAGCGCTAGCATTTCCTTTATGTAATTTGACACCATTGTGTGATATGATTGGTCACGCATTGTTAATATCAGGTTCATAAACATAAGCTTGAACCACATTCTTAACACATTGTATTACGACTACCCAGACTTTATTGGTTCACACAAGCCAACATGACTCAATGCGGTAGATGGGCTGCCATCAAGCCCATAACAAAGTACATCATGGCAGTCACTGCCGCTCCCTCATTCATCCCTCCCGGACCTACCTCAGGATCTTCCACTGTTTCCATCGGATCCTCTTCCTCTATCTCGGGAACCTCCTCAGCCACTTTCGGATCTTCCCCAAACATCTCGAACATCTCAGGGATTTCGCCAAATACCTCGAGATCGTCCTCGCTCATCGGGTCTTCCTCAAACATCTCGAGCATTTCGGGGTCCTCCTCGAATGGCTCGGGGTCCTCCGCGTACATCTCAGGATCCTCTTTGAACGGCTCGGGATCCTCCTCGGGGTCCTCTTCGACTGGCTCGGGGTCCTCCTCGTACATCTCGGGCTCCCCCTCCGAGTCCCCCAGATCTTCCGAAAACTCATGGCGGAGAAGCTGCCTACACAATTCCGTATACGAGATACGGCATCCGTGCTGTCCCCAGATCTGATGGGCGACCTCTCTTGCCCGATCGGGCAATGAACGCAACAGGGCTCCGATCCTATGATCATCCACGACTGGGAACCCTTCCTGCTCCAGTTTCCAGAACAGCCGATCCAAAAACCCCATGTTGCCTTGAATTCCAAGGGTTGAACTATACTCAACCGTCTCTATCCGCTCCATCAATACGCGACACCTCTCAATGTAGTTCTCATGCGACATCTGGAATTGGAAAAAAAATGACATAGTTAGTACCCAACTGACTAAGGTAGTACAAAACCATTTCTCTTTTTTTTTCAATTCACAAACATACATAGAGAAAACACACACAAATCCATTTCTTCTATCTTAGTGATTAAAATATATAACCTCTTTCCTACCCTTGAATTCTAAGTATTTAATTCATAAAGAAGATAAAATATCGTTCGTCGTTACGTACGTATCTTAACATACTTTTCCGTCATACTATCGTTCATACTTGCACATTATAAAGCATCCTAAAAGTGCTTACTATCATAAATATGCACAGGGGTACTTATTTGGAAGCTGCAGGAAGAGGGCTTGATGTGTGTGTAGTGAGATGGTTACTGCTCTGATACCAACCTGTAACGCCCGCTTTTTTTTTCCTAAGCGGCGTTACGTTAACATGCTTAGGGCATGTAGACATCATAAGGCAGCGGAATAACTTAACTTATACATGCCCTGTTACCATTCTTAACTTATTGACATGGGAACCTTAGCATATTAACTTTGAACTTAAGCATCATATCATGTCTCACATAACATCATATCATAAGGTTCCATAAGTCATTATTCAAACATATAAGTAAACATATAGTTTCCTGGGCCAAGTCACTACGACACACATGCGTTCTTGCCCTCCTGCTGCTTCCTTCATTGTCCCCTTGAATGATCTGCGGTATAAGGAAATAAAACTATAAGCACACATGCTTAGTAAGACTCTTTCCTACTCACAAAACCATTCATCATTCATCATCTCATAATGAGCACATAAAACATTAACATACTTGGTGCTCTACTTAGAACATAACATCTTACGTCACTTGTCGTATACATAGCATGGCATGAACATAATCATAGTAACATTCTGAGCATGGCATGATACATGGCATAAACATAAACATCATAAACATTCTAAGCATGACATAATTCATGGCATAAACATAAACATCATAGACATTCTAAGCATGGCATAATTCATGGCATAATTCATAAACATAGTGAACATAATTCATGGCATAAATCATAAACATAGTGAGCATTCTAAGCATGACATAATTCATGGCATAAACATAAACATCATAGACATTCTAAGCATGGCATAATTCATGGCATAAACATAAACATAGTGAACATTCTAAGCATGGCATAATTCATGGCATAAAACCTATCATAGCATATGAACCTCTTCCTAACATAATCATGGCATAGATCATTCATTCTCATGCATACTTCTTAACATGAAACATAAGCATAAAATCTTATCAACATAGCATAATGCATAACATGAATGGATGCATGAGAGGAATGCATATACATAAGGGATGCTTAACTTTTAAAACATACTTTTAAATGCTTAAACATAATCATCATAACATCATTTGGGGTCCCCGGCTTATACCACATACATACATCATAGCGCGCATCCCTAGCAAGTCCGAGGTCGCGAGCCCCAACTTACTAGGGTAAGGACAGCATAGTCGTAGTCCCCGAACCGAGGCGTTCTTAAGGTGCCCATCCCTG
>JAGFNQ010002333.1:70420-109748 GCA_024364735.1 Boesenbergia rotunda
GCATTATCTTCATTCATAAACATGGTATGCATCTTCTTTCATAAACATGACATGCATCTTTATTCATACATCATGGCATGCATCATTCTTATCATGAACATGAACATTACATACTTATCATGGCATCGTCCTTATCATGAACTTAACATATCATACCTATCATAACGTCATTCTTATTGTGAACATAACCCTATCATACTTATCATGGCATCATTCATATCCTGACCATAAACCTATCATACTTGTCATGGCATCATTCATATAACTTAGCAGGGTTCTCTACATCACATAAGCATACATAGGTAGGATTTCCATAACATTCTACCTACCATTCACATACATGGCCTAGAACATAAACATTCATGGTAACCCTATTAAACATGGCATCCAATCATAAACATAAACATAAAGGCATAAAACATGATGCTTAAAATTAGGGTTATGGTTAACATGATTTCTACCAGATGCTTGATCCTATACATATAAATACTTTATGGTAAGCATGAACCATCATTCTTTGAACCCTAACTCCACCCCAAACCCTAAATCCAAGGCTTGGCCGAAACTTCAAGGTGGAGTTCCATCAATTCCATGAACATGTAATATAGCATAAGGTAAAGGGGCAACCATACATCATTTATGAGACCATAGGAAGTCATTGGGCTCATGATTAGGGTTAACCCTAACCTTTAGGCCACATCCCTAGGCCTGGCCGAAACTTATAAGGCCATGGGGAGTATGGAAAAATTCCATTAAAATCCCCAATAATTCATGAAACACTAATCACATCTTACCATAGAGTCATTGAAGCCCTTACTTGAAATAAATCTTAACTTTTACCCCATTAACCCTTTTTGGCCGAAACTTGTAGAGTCCCAAGGCCATGTGAAAATTCACATAATCACCTTCCATCACCCTTATATCATGGCAACACATAAAACATATGCTTGAAGTTAAAGACTCAACCCTAACCCTTGGGTCCTTGGGGTTGGCCGAAACATATAGGGCTCTAGGGTACCCCAAAAATTCTCAAAATTGTATTTAACAACTAAACATACTGAGAAAACATTAAACAACATTTTGGAGATTTTTAGCATCATTAAGGACCCTTAAACATTGTGGCCGAAACCCTAGGGTATCCTAGGGTGCTTACTTTGTTTCTTTCATGTTGGCCGAAACCCTAGGGTGTCCTAGGGTACTCCAAAAATTCCCAAAAATTATACTTCACCTCTAAACATCATAAGGGAACATTACATAGCATTATACAGATTTTTAGCATAATTATAAACCTTAAAATCATGGTGGCCGAAACCCTTAAGCATAAGGTTCTTGGTTTTCTTTCCTTTCAACATCAAATCCAAAAACCAACCACTATATCATACTAAAAATCATGAAAATCATAAGGAACTATTATACCATAGGTGAGGGAGTCTTACCTTGGGATTTCTTGATTTTTAGACCTTAAAAGAGAAAGAACTTGTAGAACTCTTGACCCTTGATCCCTCCTTGCCCTTGTTGTCTTGGAAGGAACCTAGATCTTGGAGATGTGGAGTTTTTCCAAGGGGAAAACCCTCTAAGAGTGGTCAGCTAGAATGAGGGAGGAAGAGAGGAGGAAATGCAATTGAAGGAAGAGAGAAAGAAACTCCCAAACCCCCCTATTTATCATCCATTAAAGAGGTAAATGAAGAGTCTCTCCATGACCCTTCATCTTCTTCTTAATCTTAACCTATATCCACCTCATTTCCTCATAGAAATCCCTTGCTAGGTGAGTTGGTTAAGGCTTACATGGTTGTACAAGAGGTCCAAGGTTCAATCCTTGGCTCATGCACCTTTATTTTTATTTTATTTTTATTTCATTTATTTTATTATTTTTTATTTCCTAAATTCCGAAAATCCCCCTAAAATCACCCATAATTATGCTAATATTCCTAAATAAAATTCTTTTATATTTATATTAATTTTACCTACTTTATATAAATTTTACCTAATTAATACCCATTTTTGGAGCCCATTTAAAGCTCATTAGTACCTAATTTCTCCATTAAAATAGAAAAATTAGGCTAAGACTTACCCATAATCATGCTAATATGCCTAATTAAATCTTATTTATATTTATACTAATTATTACCGAAATCCACCTATATTCATGGTACTAAAAAGCCCACATAAAGCCCATTAGTACTTAGTTTTCTCAATTTAAATGAGAAAACATGGATTTTCTAGGCCAAAGTTCTCCTTAATATTTCTAGGTCCCTTGGAAAATTATCTAGACATGCTTAATATTTTAAAAAATATTAAGAGAATTTTTCGGGTCGTTACAAAGGTGGTCTACTCATCTTCATCAGACTCAGAGGAGGCAAGCACCTCCATGGACAGTGACCAAGAGGCCTTCATGGTAAGAAAATTTCGTAGAGCATTTAAAAGTTTATCTAACAAATCCTATGCTAGGAAAGGGGCCAAAGGTAAGGGTAAGGCAAAGGACATAATCTGCTACAACTGTCACCAAGAGGGACATATGAAGAACGAGTGTCCCCAATTGAAGAAAAGGGATGACAAGAAGGAAGAGAAGAAGAAGGGTGACAAGAAGAAATCAAAGGGAAAGGAGAAGGGTGCCACGAACCTCAAGGCGACTTGGGATGATCCCTCATCCTCAGAGGAAGAAGAAGAGCAAGTCTCCCACTTTGCTCTTATGGCACAAGATCACTCAGATTCATCAGATGGTGAACGAAGCTCAAGCAGTGAGGATGAGAGCTCTTCCACTTCATCATCAGAATCAGAAGCTTCGGTAAGTGAGGTATACCACTTACCCTCCTCTACTTTAGTGAAAATAATTTCTAGCATGAACATGGACTTAGCTAAGGCTAGAAGTAAAGTTAAGGACCTAAAGGAACAAATTGTCATGCTTAGAGTAGAAGCTACTAGACTTAAAGATTTGCATGCTAGTTCTACCTCTTCACATGTTTCACACATTGAAAATGAAAATAGGGAATTAAGGAAACAGGTAGATGACCTCACCAAGGCCCTTAGGAAATTTCAAGTGGGATCTAGTAACCTAGATATGATCATCAACAGTCAAAGGGCTGTATATAACAAGGCCGGGTTGGGATATAGGCCTAAGACCAAGGAAGTAGCATTTGTTTCACTTACCGGTAGGATTGGTGCATCTAGGAGACTAGGAGCTAGGGGAACCACAAAGAAGGCATGGGTACCTAAGAGATTTCTAAATGATGCTTATGGATCAAAGATATGGGTACCAAAAGAGTATGTTTTCCATGTTGTTTAGGTAAAGGTGAAGGAGGCCCCAACAATGTGGATAGTAGATAGTGGATGCTCAAGACACATGACCGGGGATGTGAGCAAGTTCACCACTATTAGCTACCTAAGAGAAGGGACGGTCTCCTTTGGGAATAGTGGGAAATTGAGGATTATTGGTAGGGGCACAATTGAGGTATCTCCCACTATTTCAATTCATAAGGTACTTTTAATCAAAGACATGAAGTTTAATTTATTAAGTGTGAGTCAATTATGTGATGCCGGTTTTCAAGTAGAATTTCATGCTAGAAAATGCATCATTAGACATAATGAATCAAATGTTATCATATTAGAAGGGTTTAGAGAGGCAAATCTATATTATCTTGATCTATCTTATGCTACTAACAATGTTATCAAGTGTCTCATGTCTAAAGAAGAAAAAGGGTGGTTGTGGCACCGGAGACTTGGACATGTCAACATAAGAAGCATTGCAAGAGTGGCTAAGGAAGATTTGGTGAAGGGGCTCCCAATGATCAAGTACGAGAAGAACAAGTTGTGTGATGCATGCCAAGAGGGTAAGCAATCAAAAGCATCACACAAAGGTAAAACTCTAATCACCACTTCCTTACCTTTAGAACTTTTGCATATAGACTTGTTTGATTGTCATAGTACTCCCTCACTTGTAGGGAGTAAGTACTGCCTAGTGATAGTAGATGACTTTTCTAGGTTTACATGGGTCTATTTCTTGAAACATAAGGATGATACCCTAGAGATCTTAATAGGCTTTAGTAAGAGGGTAGAAAACGAAAAACATACCAAAATAAACCGAATTAGGAGAGACCATGGTGGGGAGTTCCAAAACGCTAGTTTCACACAATTTTGTGTTGAAAATGGGTACAAGCATGAGTTTTCATGCCCAAGGACTCCTCAACAAAATGGGGTAGTTGAGAGGAGAAACCGAGCCCTACAAGAAGTTGCTAGGACTATACTTAATGCATATTCCCTTTCTAGCTATTTTTGGGCCGAAGCGGTTAACACCGCTTGCTATATCCAAAACTGGGTGTTGATACATAGATTTTAAGGAAAAACACCCTTTGAACTGTGGAATGGAAGGGTACCACAAGTCCATTATTTTAGAGTCTTTGGATGTAAAGTTTACATATTAAATACCAAAGATGACCTAAGGAAATTTGAGTCAAAAGTCGATGAAGAGATTCTAGTAGGGTACTCATCAAATAGTAGAGGTTATAGAGTGTATAATAAAAGGACAAAGGTGATTGAGGAGTCCTCGAATGTTAAATTTGATGAAACAAGTAGTACCTACCCTAGGAAGGCCTCAATTGATAAGGATATAGAAGAGGTCCAACCCCTTGCCCAAAGAATTCAAGTCCTACATTTGGAGGGCAATGATCAAAGGGGAATAAGAAGTACCCTAGAGGATGAGGAAGAAGGAGTTAATGAAACTACAACCTCTAGACCATTGAGACATCACCATGATCACCCTATTGACCAAATTGTGGGTGATGTCACTCAAGGAGTAAGGACTAGGTCCTATTTTAGGGACCAAACTAGTCAAATAGCTCTAATCTCCCAATTAGAACCTAAGTCCATTGATGAAGCATTGGGAGATGTTGATTGGGTTTTAGCCATGCAAGAAGAGCTAAATCAATTTGAGAGGAGTGAAGTTTGGGAGTTGGTTCCTAGGCCCACTGATTGTACCATTGTAACCACAAGATGGGTTTTTAAGAACAAACTAGATGACCAAGGTAAAATCACTAGAAACAAGGCTAGATTGGTAGCTAGGGGGTTTAACCAAGTTGAGGGACTAGACTATGATGAGACTTATGCCCCCGTAGCTAGGTTAGAATCAATTAGAATTCTACTAGCCTATGCCGCTCACATGGGTTTCACACTCCACCAAATGGATGTGAAGTCAGCATTCCTAAATGGGATCATTAAGGAAGAGGTCTATGTAGAACAACCCCCCGGGTTTGAAGACTCTAACTATCCAGGACACGTGTTCAAATTAAGAAAAGCCTTATATGAATTGAAACAAGCTCCCCGGGCTTGGTATGAAAGGCTTTCCTCATTTCTAGTGTCTAAGGGGTTTAGGAGAGGAACAATTGACCCTACATTGTTCTTAAAATCTAAGGACAAGGAGATATTTGTTGCCCAAGTCTATGTAGACGATATCATTTTGGGTCAACAAATAATGACTTCCTACATGAATTCATCAAGTGTATGGAAGATGAATTTGAGATGAGTCTTGTAGGAGAGTTAACCTTTTTCTTAGGCCTTCAAGTTAAACAAACTAATGAAGTACACATGTCTTTCAAACCAAATATGCTAATGAGATGTTAAAGAAATTTTATTTAGAAAATGCTAAGTATGTAACGCCCCAAAATTTTCCCATATGAAATATTATGAATTCATGAAATATTATTATGAAATATTTTCCCATATGAAATATTATGAAATATTATGAATTCATGAATATGAAATATTATGAAATTCATGAAATATTATTGTGAAATATTATAAGATATTATGAATTCATGAATATGAAATATTATGAATTCATAAAACATAATTATTATTATGAAATTTCATGATGGGCTTGGCTTAATGGGCTTTGATATGGATTAGTGCAAAAAGGTGATAAAAAGGAAATATAGAAAAGAGGAAGCAAGGATTGAACCTTGAACCTCCTAGTTGCACTAATCATGTCATAACCAACGCACCAAGAGTATTTCATGTTGAGAGAATAAGAAACATGCTTGTTAAAGCTAGAGAAGTGAAGAGACATGTCTCTTCATGGGAAAAGTATAAATAAGAGAAGGAGAAGTTGGAATAACTTCCTCTCTTCTTCTTCCTCACTCTCCCCACCGAAATTCATCTACTCCTTCTCCCTTTTCATTTTCGAAAAACACAACCCTAGGGTTCTAACCCTAGGGAATTAGGAGGAAGGAGAACCATTCAAGGATCTTGCCTCTACTAGGGCCAAGGGTTCTAGAGAAACTTTGGTAAAGGAAACTCTCACTCTCACTTCAACCAAGGGTACCCTAAAGATTTAGGGAGGGTGAAATTCAAGCGAAAGGATGTAAGTATCCCCTCGCCTGCAGTGTAATTGTTATGCATGATTCTTGTTGTTTTCTTGTACAAAAGAATTAGGGTTTTCCTTTTTTAAGTTTCGGCCACCTCCATTAGGAGAGGCTTTGGTTACTCTTTAATACATGAGAAGATCCCTTGAGACTTAGGGTATATAGGTATGTTGATTTTCTTTATGATGTTGTGAACAAAAACTAGGGTTCTACCCTTATGTGACTTTCGGCCAAAGCATGAAGCAAAGAGGGTTTTAAGGTTGTATGATTTCTATGATATATCCATGCTTAGTAGTGTAGACAAAATGCTTGTATAAATGTTGGTGTGAAGATTTGATTTCAAGAAACCTAGTTTCCCTTACCCTTGAGTTCGGCCAACCCTAGAGGGATTAGAGATTAGGGTTGCATAATTATCTTATGATGGAATCTATGTTTAATAAGTGGCATGATAGGTATGTGAGATGTTTGTGTAAATGCTTGTATGAATGTTGATTCAAAAACCCTAATTTCCCCTACCCTACACCATTCGGCCAACTCCCTAAGGTTAGGGTTTGTGAAGGTTAAACTACCCTAGGAGATATGCTTATGTTTGGGAATAATGATATGTATATGCATGTGATGTTTAAGGGAATGTTTGATAGGAAAACTTAACCTTTCCCCTAGCATGTGATATTCGGCCAAGCCTAGAACATTAGGTTTGTGAAGCTTGATTACCCCATGATGTATGCTATGCTTAGAATGATATATGATGGATATAGATATGATACTTGTATGTGATGTTTGATGTCAAAAACCTAAGCTATCTCTACTTTGACTTTCGGCCAGGACCTTAGGTTTAGGGTTAAGAAGAACTCGATTAACTCATGAAGTATGCTACCACTTTCTATGACAGGAATATGATTTATGTGACCAACCTTGTCATATATAAGTTTGTGTAAGTGGTTGAAATATGACATATGTATGAGCATGTTTATATAGCCCACGTGGCACCCTTTATGAATTGCATGTGATGTGTATGATAAAACGCTTGAAAGGATACTCCACTAAGTATGGGATCAAGAGCACCCCTTATGTTGTGTGGTGTGTCCCTACGGGATCATGAGTACCCTTGAAGTGTGGTGTGTCCCATAAGAGTGGATTTGGAGTATTCCTTAGCATATATGTAAAAGCATGTAAAGTATTTTACTTTATGAATGGGCTTGTACCGGACCAAAGTATGGGTCCAAGGGATGGGCACCTTAAGAACGCCCCGGTTCTGGACTACCGACTATGCTGTCCATGGTTCTGGCACTACCGTAGCTGTGCAACAGGGATGGGCACCTTAAGAACGCCCCGGTTCTGGGACTACCGACTATGCTGTCCTTACCCTAGTAGGTCGGGGCTCGCTACCTCGTATCTCCTTAGGGATGCGCGCTCATGATGTATGTATGTGGTACAAGCCGGGGACCCCCAATGATGATACGATGATATTTAAGTATTTAAAAGTATGATTTTAAAAGTTAAGCATCCTTATGTATATGCATTCCATACTTTATACTGCTTGCTTAGAAACTGTGATGTTTAGTATGCTATGATGAACTCATGCTTATGATTTATTATGTGTACATGTTGTATGCTTTCGTATGGATTTTGCGAGTAGGACAGGATCCTTACTAAGCATTTGTGCTTACTAGTTTATGTGTTGTCTTATGCTGCAGATAAAGGTAATGGACCCTTGAACTAGAGGAAGAGGCAGGTGGGCTGAAGATGTGTGGGTTGGTGGCTCGGGAAAGAAAGATTCCCATATCTACATTACTATGCCTATGTTTCCTTTAATAATAAATGCTAGTGATTAGAGTTGGTACTTTTGAATATTAGTGATCACTCTTATATGTTTGAGTTGAATTACTTGTGAACTTAAGATGCATAGAAACCTAGGACTATGCTCCAAAGAAATAAAATGTTCTAAACATTAAAGCATGATATCTGACTTGCATGCACTGACTAATAGGCTTAGCACTTATGTTTTTCTCTTATGATTAAAATTATATGAATAAGAAGTACGTAACCCCGCCCCGAGAGTAGATATAAGGGCGGGCGTTACAAAGTAGCATCTACACCCATAGGAACCAATGTGAAAATGGATAGTGACATTGAAGGGAAAATGATAGACTCTAAACAATATAGGAGCATGATTGGTAGCCTCCTATACCTAACCGCTAGTAGACCCGACATACTTTTTGCGGTAGGAATGTGTGCAAGTTACCAATCGTGTGCCAAAGAGTCCCATTTGGTTGTAGTCAAGAGGATCTTAAGATATGTAAAAGGGATCCTTAATGTCAGACTTTGGTATCCTAGAACTTCTAGTGTTGACCTAATTGGATACACCGACTCGGACTATGCGGGTTGCAAGTTAGATAGGAAGAGTACAAGTGGAGGGTGTCAATTTCTTGGGTCTTCCTTAGTTAGTTGGAGTAGTAGGAAACAACCATGCATTGCCCTATCAACAACGGAAGCAGAATATGTGGCAATGGGTGGGTGTGTTTCCCAACTCCTTTGGATCATGCACACCTTAGAGGATTATGAGTTACATTACACCAAGGTCAAAGTCTTGTGTGACAATGTAAGTACAATCAACTTAACAAAAAATCCGGTTCACCATTCTAGGACAAAACATATTGAAGTGAAACATCACTTCATTAGAGACCATGTGGCAAGGGGAGACATAGAACTACACTATGTTGAATCCAAGTCGAACCTAGCCGATATCTTTACCAAGCCTCTTCCGAAATCGGAGTTCACATCCTTAAGAAGAGGGCTTGGAATGTGTTTTGTGGAAGTATTGGATGAACTTGGAGACATTAGCTTTGAATAAGGGTGCTTGATCCATTAGGGTGATACATTTGGCTCACTTGTGCTTGTGGCACATTGTTGAACCATTAAAAGTATCAATATATGAAAACTAGACCAACTATGGGGAAGGCAAGTGTTTAATCAATGGATACTTTGCCCAAAGATCATAGTTGGACATTTTAAACTTTTAAAAACCATTTTATGTCTTACATACTTTGCAATGTTTTTAAAAGTCATATGGTTGCAAAATTGGATTCAAAGTTTGATACAAAATGTAGT
Source organism: Boesenbergia rotunda (assembly GCA_024364735.1). Lineage (NCBI taxonomy): Eukaryota > Viridiplantae > Streptophyta > Magnoliopsida > Zingiberales > Zingiberaceae > Boesenbergia > Boesenbergia rotunda. The sequence goes on from JAGFNQ010002333.1 coordinate 79,885, forward strand.
GTTTTCAAAACTTTTAGATTTTTATCAAAAGTCATGCATGGTTGAAATTTTATATGGTTTAATATTTTTCCCTGATAGAGTATGACATTTCAAACATGTATGCAAAATTTTACAATTTTTGGAATTTTCTGGAATTTTCTGGGAGTTTCTGAAATTCGACAGAAAACCTGAAAAATCAGACTAATAGCGTATCAGTCGACTGCCCTATGGGCAGTCGACTGGCACGCCTATTTTCAGCCACTGTGAGAAATTTCAGAAATTGAAAATTCTTTCACTTGATGCCATGGGTTTTGGTTGCTTGAGGCAATCATTTTGATGGTGTCAATGGGGGAGAATGGATGGTTTAAGTTAGAATTTTGACTTAAAATGGATGATTTTAGGTATTTTATCTAACTTAGAACTTGAATGCTTGAATGTTTGAAAATGGAAAAGACATGGATTAAGGGGGAGGTACCTCTTAGGTTCTGATATGTCTTATATTTTTAAAATATTGTTGTTGTTAAGTGGAAACTTAACTTGGATTATGAGTAGAATTGAAAATGGGAAGAATACATAGATTAAGGGGGAGGTTACCTCCTAGGGATGTCTTAATTTTTCAATTGTTATGTATTGCTATTGCTATTGTGGTTGTTGTTTATCTCTAACTTAAACATATTGCTACACATCAAAAAGGGGAGATTGTTGAGGCAATCGGCCCTTAAATGATTGGAAGATCATAGTTTTGATGTGTGGGCGAATAGGTTTAAAGTTAGAGTGTTATGTTGTATTTAATATGTGTGATTGAGTTTGCAGGACTTGGAGAATCACACATGGTGGACATATCCGAGGGACGAGAGCCGAGGGAGGAGAGCTCCAAGGGCAAGCCGGGAAGTGGACTTCAAGGGCACACGTTAAGGGTGGCATGGAGGCAAGCCAAGGGAAGGCTTGCGTGCGCATCCGAGGGACGATAGCCAGAGGAAGAGGACTTCAAGGGACGAGCCAAGAGAGCAGACCTGAAGGCACACACGAAGGAGAAGGTCTGGAGTGGCTGAAACTAAGCTGGGAGGCAGGGCAGTCGACTGGCCTGGAGGTAGTCGACTGCCAAAACCCACAGAAAGTTCGCAGCCTCGGACCAGTCGACTGCCCCATGGGCAGTCGACTGGTATACCCCGAAACTAGCCGTTGGCTAGCTGTTGGCTAGCCGTTGGCTAGCTGTTGGCTAGCCGTTGGCTAGCTGTTGGCTAGCCGTTGGCCAGCAGTTAATGCTGGGCCAGTCGACTGCCCTTGGGGCAGTCGACTGGTGCGGGGCTGGACAGACTGTGAGTCTGTCCTATTCACCTATAAAAGGAGCACCTTTTTGTACGTGTACTGTACGGTTCCGTATAGTAACGAGGTGCTGCCCAACTGAAAAGTGTTCTTACTTCCTCTCACTCAATTTACTTCATTCAGTAAAGAGGAAGATCACCGTTGTAAAGGTTTCTCCACCTGAAGGAGACTTTCATAGTGAAAGTTGTGCTCGCGGCGTGGATCCTTGGATTAGTCACCCATCTGGGTGGAGACCAAGTAAAATACTCTTGTTAACATTGTTTATTTTCCTTTACATATTATTTCCGCTGCGCTAACAATTCTGTAGAGATCGAAACGATCCGAAAAAGTGCATTCACCCCCCCCTCTGCACGCCTTAGACGATCAATCACAAATAATAGCAGTGACTCTGACGGGGAGGATACTATTATTTGCATCTAAGTGTATACCATTACTCGATACTAAGATAATTATCTAGGATTATGTCCCTTCCGATGGAGAAGATCACACGCTCCTAAATAAATTCCTATAATCATATTTGATCTAGTGATCTGCAAAACAAACTCATCCGATGTGGAGGAAGACACTCAGAGCCAACGCGCAAGTTTGTTTGCAACACTTATCAAATTAGTAATGGACGCCACGGGACTTAAAGATTCTCCCTCCCACTTAGTAATTTAATGTGAGGAATTTTACAAGCATGCACAACAAGCATATTAAACAATCAAGCAATAAATATGAAAATCTAAATTTCCACCTGTTATGGCTTTTGTTCTACAATATGCCTCCAGTCGTGTCGCCACCTCGCCTCCTCCTTCCTTTACCATTCGCAAGCAAGAAGAAGATCCGAGCCGAGAATAAAAAATTATTTTAATTTACATCCATCGATCCTATACTCCACGAAGGAGTGTACAAAAAATCTAGATCAAAAGTAAATTAAAACAAGCAGCTAACATTTGTCGTATTTAATTACAAAAATTAAATACTAATGCCTCGTTGATGGTGCCCAATACTAGTGTCACAATGAGCACTCAAATTTAGATATTTATAAAACTGAAAACCCTTGGCTAACAAAATTAAATGTAGAATAGGGGCCTCAGGTCATATTTTCCAAGGACTAGTTGAATGAATGTTTAATTCAAGCTTGCAAGTTTATTTGTCGTTTGATGTTTTGGGTTTTCGAGATAAAATGGGGGTTTTTGCGATAGGGAATTGACAATATGAAATAGAATGAAATAGCAGAACTGAAGTAGGAAATTGCGATAACTACTCTTAACCCATTGAAAGGAATTAAGCAATTCGACTTTAACAACTGAATTGAAATCAAAGAACTAATTGCAGGGAATAAATTGCAGAAAACTAATTTGCAAGATAATGAGAACTAAATCAAAACATTGTTGAATAACCTTGACTTGAAATGAAGTTAGAACAAACTAAGCAATGTGAAGAAAATAAGTGCTTGGAACAAAAATATTTTTCCAATCAGTTTATATTTGTAACGCCCGTAAAATCCTCTCAATATTTTTCTTTAAAATATTGATCATGCCCATATGGACTCTTGAGTAATATATGAAATCTAGCATGAACCTTAGCATGTTTTCTTATATGGATTAAAAGCTAAGTAATAATGGGTCTTACATGGGCCCTTCTAGTATCATGACTATTAGTGGACCTTGGGTAGAATTAGTAACATGAATAGAAATGGGCTCCAATTAGGAATATTAGCATAATTCTTACTGGGCTCTTATGTGGGCCTTACCAAAAAATAAGAGTAAATGCAATAAAAAGAAGTGCATGCACCAAGGATTGAACCTTGGACCTAGAATAAAGGCAAAGTCTCATCATGCATGTACTAACCAATTCACCTAGCAAGGGAGTGCTAGTGGAAAAGGAAGAAGATTTTAGTTAAGGCTAAGGGAAGTGAAGAGTCACCATGAGAGAAGGCACCATGCCCCTTCACTTGCCCTTCATTTAGTATAAAAAGGTTGGATGAGAAGTGAAGAGGCTTAAGTTACTTTTCTTCCATCAAGGCTCTTCCTCTTCTCTCTTCTTCCTCCTCCTTTCCTCCTCCTTGCCGTGAGCCACAAGGGAACCTTCCCTTTGGAAAACTTCACAAGAAGACTCCCTCTTGAAAATCTAAGTTCTTCTACAAGGCTACAAGGGCAAAGGGTATTCTAAGGCCAAGAAGGTTTTCTTTGGTTTCTCTATTCAAGGTCTATAACCAAGATAAAGAGAAGTAAGACTCCCTCACCTATGATATAATAGTTTTTATATTGTCTATCATGATTTAAGTTTTGTTTGGGATCTATGTTGAGAAAACTATGGATTAGGGTTTCTACAAGTTTCGGCCAAGCATGGTTTTTGGGTTTGGGATGATGTTAAAACCTCACTTATGATTCCTAATGCTTTCTCATGATAAATAAAGAATAAATTATGAGTTGTGGAATTTTTGTAGCACCCTAAGACCCTACAAGTTTCGGCCACTTCCCTATTTCTATGGTTAGCATTAGATCCAACCCTCCAAGCATGCTTATTATGATTCCCTATGATATAATGGATGTAAATTGTAAATTTTATGAATTTTCCATAGACCTAATACCCCTCTAGGGTTTCGGCCAAGGCAAGGTTTAGGGCTAGAAATTAGGGTTAGCCCAATCATGTATTTTAATGGCTTCCTATGGCATTGTATGTATTGTATTGGATGTTAATTGTGAATTATATGAATTTTTCCATGTACTTGTGACCCTCTAGGGTTTCGGCCAAGACCAAGTTTTAGGGCTAGGACTTAGGGTTAGCCCCAATCATGGGTTCTAATGGCTTCCTATGGCATTGTATGTATTGTATGGGCTTTACTTTACTTATGGTACCTCACATGTTACTTGAATAATGGGGCCTCCAAAGCTCCAAGTCTAGGGTTTGGGTTAGTCTAAGGTTTCAAGTATACTTGTTATGGCTTATTATGATGTATATACATATTCAAGCATGTTGTATGAATTTTATGTTACCTAAAATCCTAACTTTATGTGCTATGTATCATGACCTTGTATGCTTATATTATGTGTCATGTTTTAGTAGGTTTTATTTATGGATGTTTTAAACCATATACCTGTTGGGACCGGGGGCATGTTGACATGGATACGGGTTCGTAATTTTAAAAAATAATTACGTGCAGCGGAAGAATTAGCATAAATAATTTCTCAAATTATTTTAACCACGTAACTAGCATGCAACCTTATGATGTGTGGACATGATCATAAATTAAAATTTTGCAGAAAGTAAACTATTTTACTCAATACCTCGCGTAACTCGAAGTAAGGGACGAGATCCAACCGTAGCGTCCCTTGGAAGCTCCGCCTCTATTCGCGTCCACGCCGAGTTCTCTTCGGGATGACTTCGGAAAGCCACGAGTTTCGTGCCGACAAGAACTACTAGATTCTCCAAAGGCACAAATAGAATATCAAGAGAGAGAGATGGAAACTAACCACCAAGTAACGGAATCAAGATTCCGCGAAGGAAGGAAGGAGTCGCGACCCGCTTCGTCTTGGTGGTAACTCACGGCAAGGGAAGGTGGCGCCGGCCCTAGAGGGATGGAGAGGGCGCCGGCCCTAGAGGGAGAGGGAGAGAAGGAGAGGAAGAGAGGCTAGGCAAAAATCCTTGATCACTTGAATTGAATTCCAAGCCTTGCCTATGCACCTTTATATAGTAGCCTCTTTATCGCCAAGTCTCCTCTTAACGGAATTTTTCATAAGAAATTTATCTTTATAAATTTTCTATGAATTATTCCGTTATACCAAGTTTTTATTATAACTCTATTTATAATAAAAACAACCATGTCTCCCCTTTTATTATGGAATAAAATTTATTATAAATTTTTCTTATCATGGAAAAATTAATTCATAATTGATTTTATAAAATAAAATAAATCAATCCATGGTTCATTTTAATTTCCATAAAAAAGAATAAATTTATTATATAAATTTTTCTTATCATGGAAAAATCAATTCATAATTGATTTTATAAAATAAACCAATCCAAGGTTTATTTTAATTTCCATGAAAATAAATCTCTTTATATAAATTTCTTTATATAAATTTCTTTATATAAATTTATTTATCCATAATTTTATAAAACAAATCGCGCTTGATTTATTTTATAATTTAAACCAAATAAATTGGTTTCCCTCCTTTATTGTGGCCGGCCACACCAAGCCAAACCCATTACGAATTAAACTCTTTTAATTCGTCCAATAAGCCTTCAAAAGACTTAGCCATTTTAAGCTTCCGATGCGCCTCTGATAAATTCAGATTCGACTTATTTCTCTTGATTGGAAAATCTAATTTTCAACTCGTTTTAAATCCCTCGGATTACTCGTAGTGCGTGTGACTAAATAGGCTTTCGATTTATGTTGGCCGTCTATAATCAACCAATTATAGAACGATCATGAGTGGCACCTAGTAGTACACCATGACCCCCAATTAATCGAAAGATCAACGGTTGACCTCAGAAATAATTCTGAAACCCTTCAGCAGCTCTAATGAATCGTGCCCCATTCCCTTCACCATCTTATACCCACTTGGTTCAGGACACGGTCTATGTGTGTCAGTCCCCACTAGGTTGACCACGTCACACCTAGCCCAAGTAATGTCTTTCTCGTCCAACGGATTCTAATTACTCTCATGTTTCCTAGAGATTCAAACTCGGAACATGTGATGCTCTGGCCAGAGGCTTCGAGTAACAATCCGACGATAGGCCTTGGGTATACATCTCCTCGCAAGGAGTGGTGAATCCTTTGTAAGCTGTTCAAACATCTTCGGACACTTCGGCTTATACCCAACCATCCTGGGTCCACACCTCCTTGGAGATGCTTGCTTAAGATGTCAAAGTATAAGTCTTCATGACCAAGATGACTTAAACACCGCAAGTCAAAGGAACATCGCACTTAAGCTGCAGTAAGAACTTTCATTGACATATCTATATGTAGATTACCATATGAAGTTTTACAGCTAGTCACTCCAATGAACTAGTTCCCTTAACTAGCATTCATGTTTATCTCCGGACATCCCAATGTCACCAGCCAGTGAGAATCAGCTGATTAGAGAATAACCCATGCTAGTCTCAATAGAATTGATAGTGTCCGTATTTATCAATTCATCGACTAGGGATATTTTCAATACTTCACAATTGCACATGTAGAGATTATCACTAGTTGTGATTCCATCACAAATTCTCTCATGCTGTGAATTGTATTGCGGATATTCAGTAAATGAGTTTAAGATCCCAATCAAATACACAAACATGTATACTCAAATAGTGAATTTTCATTTATTAAAATAAATGTTTACAATCATAAGGCGATTGCCTTAGGACACTTCTCTCATATTACTAACAATACCATGAACACATGTGTTATGAAATATGCATTATGTTTATGTAGAATTATGCATGCATTAGGTTAAATGTCTTGAACATATGTAGATTATGGTTATGTGGACCTATGCATGTTTTATGTTGAATGTCATGAACCTATGTAGTATGTATCATGTTCATATGGATCCTACCTATGCATGCTTTATGATAGATACAATGATCATGTATGCTATGTGATATGTACCATGTATGAAAAAAAAACTTATCTATGCATGCTTACCTTATGTACCATGATCATGCAAGCTCTATGAACTAAGATGATGTTTATGCCTTAAGGCATAATTATGTATGTATGTCATGCCTTATGAATGAAGATGATGTTCATGCCTTTAAGGCATAATGATGTTATGCATTAAGTAAGAATGATGAAACGCTAAGTATGCTTTATACCATGCTTCATGTATTAAGATCACGTTTATGTCTTCAATTATGCTATGAATGTTCTATGAATGTATCAATGATGAAGCATATGAAGCTATTTTACTTTATGAATGGGCTTGTATCGGACCGAAGTAAGGGTCCAAGGGATGGTCTCCTTATGAAAGCCTCGGTTCTGGACTACCGTAGCTGTCCATGGTTCTGGGACTACCGCAGCTGTCCAACAGGGATGGGCTCCTTATGTCAGCCTCGGTTCTGGGACTACCGTAGCTGTCCCTACCCTAGTAGGTCAAGACTAGCTACCTCGCATTTATTTAGGGATGCGCGCATATGATGTATATAGGTGGTACAAGCCGGGGACCCCCATGATGTTAGGATTATGTTTAAGTATTTATAAGTATGATTTTCAAATAAGCATCCTTATGTTATGTGCATTTAACTCATGCATTCATTCATGTTATGCATCTATGCCATGTTAAGTATTTTATATGCTTATGTTTATGTCAAGAACTATGCCATGTCAAGTAGGTCATATGCTTATGTTTATGTCAAGAACTATATCATGTCAAGTATGTCTTATGCTTATGTTTATGTCAAGAGCTATGCCATGTCAAGTATTTCCATGTACATCTATATGTCTCCTCATGTTAAATGCTTTATGCTTTATGAATACCTTCTCATGATATGCTTTCGTTTTATGTTACACTATCTATGTTATGCCTTATATGTGACGTATGGTTTTAGTGAGTAAGAAAGAGTCTTACTAAGCCTATGTGCTTATAAGTTTTATTTTCTTATACCGCAGATCAAGCAAGAGAATATTAAGCTATGGGAAGTAGCACGAGGGGCAAATGTGTGTGTGTGGCAGTGACTTGGCAAAGAAAAAGAAAAAGACCACATTACTCCCATTAGTCACATGTCTTATGTTTTGCATTATCACCCTTAGTTGCATGCTATACTTTACGATGATTTTTACTAAAGAACAACTTATGTTGATTTCCATGATGTCACATGCTATGTCTCGCATGCTATGTCTTATTTCTTTTATGTTATGACCATGCTAAGTTTACCATATAACCATGTTTAAGAATGATAGCTAAGATGTGTCAACATGATTCAAGTTATAATTGCATGGTTTAAACGCACATGTATAAAGTTTAAAATTATTCCGCTGCATTAAGATCTCCATTTGCATATATGTATGTTAGCGTAACGCCGCCGTCCGCCTACATCGTAGGCCGGGAAGGGCGGGCGTTACAATATCCAAAACTTCCCTTCGCCGTCACACGAAGGTTGAGCTATGAATCCCCTAGCTCAAAAACCATTGAAGGAGAACTCCCAAGATCAGTTCGTAATTGACTGGTGCATTCTGGTCTCCCTGATCGGTCACTGGACCAATCAGGTCTTCCTCTGATCGGACTAGGCACTGATCAGATGAGTCTCTGATCGATTGTGGCGAACGATCAGAAGCTGAAGTCACTACTCGATCTCTCCCATCTCGATCGACTAGATCACGATCGTTGCGCAGAAACCATCAGATGCTTTCGAGAACCCCTCTATAGCTTCGACAGCTCTCTGGACGACTGAAATCCGGCGATCGGCAATGGATCGATCGATGAAAATAGAGCTTCGGCGACACCCTCACCTAAGCTTCCAAAAACGCAATCAATTAACAAAACCGAACTGGAAATCTTACCTCCGCGATTTGAAATCATGAAGACAACGAGTTTGATGTGGCCGCGCGCGATCTAAGGAAGAAAACGAGGTAAAAATCGATGAAGAAACGAAGAACAAAGGAAGAACAAAAACTGGATTTGGCGATAGCTGCGACACCCGACGACGACGACATAGCGGAGGGAATTCCCAATTAAACTAATTCCTTTTGAAATTGAACGGTTGTGATCGTTTCGGACTCATCCAGCGGTCGGATCTTCTCCAATCTGAACCAAACTCCCCAGATCTTGATCAATGGTCCTGATCTACCTGTCCTTAGCTCGGATCAACCAGATCTGTGGCGGATGGCTCAGATCATCCCTTCTCTTGCTTGGATAGTCTAGAACATCTTGAGCTTGATCCAACGGTCAGATTGTTTCTGATTTAGGTGAAATTTTCAGATCTTGATATGTGGTCATAATTGCTCTATCTTGAACTCGGATTAATCAAAAGTTGACCGATGTCTCAGATCTAGCCGTTCTTTGATCGGACGGCTCATATTAATCCGATGCTTGATCACCTTGATCCGGATCCAATTCTAACTCAAGTTTGATCCAATCCGATCTATGTCCATGCTCATTTGAAGCCTACAAAATTAGATTCACATTTTAGTGCCAAAATACCTCAAATATATAAAGATTTGAATTCAAAGCCAAAATAGAGATAATTCATGAAACCTAATATAAATGCAAACTTAAGCATATAAAAGTGGATCAAAACATGGATTTGAGAGCCTAAATTTATCAACAAAATGGTAATTATCAACTCCCCCACACTTACTCTTGGGCGTCTCGCACAAGCTACTAGTAAACTAAGATGCACCCCCCCTAGATTATTCTCAATCATAGTTAGAAGTAATTGAAAGAAAATTACCTAGGGTTGTCAATTCTCAAAAATCGAAGCTCAATAGACTAGTATCTTGTCCTTAAATCAACAACTTAGCATACTTCCTCCTTCATGACTCATAGAGATGAACTTAACACTCAAACCTTTCAAAAGGACTTTTAGTGGCTCTCTTCCTAATTTTACATTTCAATGCAAGTAGAGCTAACTCAAACACAACATGATTCTTGCACTACCATAGGCTTGCTTATTATCTACTCTCCACCATCATTCTTGCCTTGGATCCACATCTATAAAGGTTTATTAGAATAAATTAAAGAAATATAAAATGAATAGAATGAAAGAAGAGTTCCATGAATTTTGATACCAAAGACTCATGATAAAGAAAATAGAGAAATATGATAAGATAAGAAAAGGAATATGGTAAAGAAATATAGCATGAAGAAGAAATATGGAAAAGCAAGGAAAAATAGAAGACTTGGATACTCAAAATTATTTCTAATGTACTTTGCCCTCTTGTATAGTCTTCTCAATGGTGTCAAAGCTAAAGTGGGTAGGTATCAGCTGATTCGGATGAGGAACTTTACCGAATTCTGTATTCTGTAATGTGCCAGCTCCACTGATCGGTCCAGAGACCGATCAGACTATGCCTAATCGATCTGGAGATCGGACTGCTCCTCCCTGATCGGACTGGTGACCGATCAGGGGCTGATCAGTAGCCAAATTGCAGAATTTGAAACTGTCTTTTGTCTAGATTTCTCTTCTTCCGATCAATGGCTAACTCTTGATTTCAATGAGCTCCTTGTTTCCAACTTCAAGTTCAGAAATCTATCCATCTTTTGAACCCTTATGTTTTCCTTTGTCTTCTTTTTACTTTTCTTTTCTTCTCTTTTTTTTCTGATTTCACTTGTTCAACTGCGTGTTGTGTTTTTTTTCCTGCAGCTATGTTTCATTTTTTCTGATTTCTTCTTTTTTCTACAACTCAGATATTCTGTAAATTCACATCCTCACAACTCAGAGCCTTCATGATACTAGAGAGTTAAATGCTGCATTTGGTACACTTTAAGCATTGAAACACCACACTCAAATTCAATTGTAACCTTCTTGTATAACTTTCTCTTTTCCCTTTGGAATTTCCCTCTTAGAGCTTGCAATGCCAAAACATATTCAAGAATTCAAACATTACACATGTAACTCTCACTCTCCAATTCTTGCAACCCACTCTTGATACACCACTCCATCAACTTGGCACACTTCTTCCTCTTTTCTTCTCTTTACTTTTTTTTCTATTTTTTTTTCGTTGCTTCCCTCAACTTCTTTACCATCTTAAAGTCCATCGAAACCAGTTCCACTATGATTCAACAAAAAGAAACTTCCAAACTTTTTCAAATTATCACCTCTTACCACAATTTCTTTCAAAACTCTAGCCACCTCCCCCACACTTAAATTTTTGTCCGTCTCGGGCAAAGTAACATCAAGAAATATCCCAAGTAACCGAGTCCATGGAGAGAAATAGTTATGAGCAGAAAAAAAATAGAGAAGAAAAATAGAATAGGAAGAAGTTCAACAAGCAATGTTGCAAGAGTTTATATGAAAAAGGTACACTAAGTGATTCACCTCTATAAATGTGGTCCAATCATAGAAATATAGTTTTGAAAGAACCTAAGCAAGTTCTAGAATACAATCACATGTGTGTATCTCAAAAATAGGGCTAAGTCCTCACTAGGTAAAAAGAATTCATCTTAAATCATCACTCTAGAGTCCATAACTAAATAGTACTCAAGCAACTAAGAATTTTTATCCATTGGCTCAAATCCTAAGTTTTGACAACTAAATTTAATTTGCTTTCAAGAGACTCTAAAATGATATAGAGAAAACCTAGAGGGATACATTTATTCCTAATCATGTAAGAAATAAGATGCCAAAAGAAATAGCATGGTATCTACAATGACTATTTATTCAATCTACACTTCCTAAACATTTATTGTCAACAACTCATTATAAAAGAAAATTTAACTACTTGAAAACATGAAAATGATATTTACAATGAAATAGGAGTATAAGAAGAAAATAACTCCCCTTCAAGTAGGGTAGAGAGCACGGAGCATCCATCTTGGGAGAACTATCCTCATGTGATCAATCTCATATTGCATAGATTTCTCCCTTATTAACTTAGCACAGGTATGTTCCGGGAGTCGAAGACGATTAAGGTTCAGAATCCATTCTTGGGGTAAATAGGTACAAGTCAAAGTGAACTCGACCCCTCCCACTGCACGCTCTTTAGAAGTCCTTTCGGGAGGTTGTAGGCTATTAAGTTTGAGTACCCATTCAAGAAGCCTACGAGATCCTGCAAAACCATGTAAAGAAAATACCTCCCGCACGCATGTAGGGTAAGAAAGGAATGAAATATAAACAACCTCTACATAAAAGGTGTACCAATGAAATCAACTTTAGGTACCTCTATGACTTTTTCACAATTAGTATCTACACAGGGTATATCAAGAATTTCATCACAATCAATGAAATCAATTTTGGGTACCTCTATTAATTTTTCACAATCAATATCTACAAAAGGTGTATCAAGAAATGCTTCATATTCAACAAAAACAGTTTTAGGTACCTCTAAAAATTTTTCACAATCAATTTCTACAGAGGATGTAACAATAAATTCATCACAAACAATAAAATCATCCTTATGTACATCTATAAGTTTTTCACAAACAGCATCTACACAAGATGTGTCAAGAAATCTATCACATTCAACACAATCAATCTGGGGTACCTCTATTAGGTTTTCACAATTAGTATCTACAAAGGATGTATCAAGACATGCTTCACAAACAATAAAATAATCCCTAGGTTCCTCTCTGAATCCTTCTAAAGAAATAGGAGAAATACTTACCTTATCATGCTAAAAAATACCTGGAGGTTCTATAAGAGTAGATGTAATTGTGGTCTCCTCCTGGTCATGTACAAGCTCCACTCCAATCTCAGGTTCTGGTGGACATTCAACTAAGAAAGGTGATTCTTGGGTTCTTGCTTCCATCATGCAAGTCCCTACACTTTCTGGCTTATCCTCTGAATCTTCTAATGTATCAGTCAATGGCGGTCCCTGGGGCTCAGTGCAATCCCCTACACCTGTGGAATCATCTGCAACGCATGCTTCATCAACCATATCTGCAACAGCCATATTAGAAAAGTTAGGACCAAAGTCAACTATGTCATCACAAAATAAAAGTCTAGAAGGATCACAAAATAAAAGACTAGAAGGGTCCTGTAGAGCTTCAGAATCAAATTCAAGGCTGTCATAAGCTTTACTATCAATCTCCTCCACTGCCTCTATAGATAATGACTCCTCAGTAGGTATGGGTGGTCCCTGGGGCTCAATGCAATCCCCTACACTCTCACACCTATCCTCTGAATCTCCTGACATCTCGATCAATATAGGTGGTCCCTGGGGCTCAGTGCAATCCCCTACGCCTATAGTATCATCTCCAGCTGAAAGTGAATCAGATACAGTCTTCAAATCTTCAGCCTCCTCTATAGCTAACACTTCCTCTGTCCCATCTGAGCTTAAACATCCTCTCTGAATATCAATTGAAACTTCATCAACAATTAACTCTGCCTCAACAGCCTCATATGAAATACCCATGCTAATGATAGGAGGATCCTCTTTGGGGTACTGTGCGAATGATAATGGAACTTTTGGCTCCTCCACTTGAGCTGAAAATTTTGAAAATGAACTCTCAACAGGAATTTCAGGAGGAATAGCTGCTGTGGATGCCCTAATTTTGCTGATTTCTTCTTCTTCTTCCAAAATTCCAAGATCAATTGAAGAAGGACTCAGACTTGCACTAGGGTCACTACCAACTGATGTAGAATCAATTCCAGGGCTGTTTTGAAGTGGGAAATAAGATGATGAAAATTTTTCAGGAATTTCAGCCCTTGGAATGTTTAGACTCGAAACAACTTCCTCATTCCTCAAAGTTAGTTCACAATCATGCCCCACAGAATTAAGAGTAGCTTGAGAAGGTAATTGTCCTGATCCTTGGGCTTGTATTTGTTCCATTTCACTAACCAATTGTCCCAGGTGTCTCTCAATGTTTTGTAAGGTGGGAAACATCTCCTCTAGCCTTTGTTGTTGAGCATTCACCCTACTAGAATCCTCAAATTCTCCTTGATTGGCGTGGATCTCTTGTTGGTCTTGAAATGTAGCATTAGGTTGCTGAAAATTGTAAGTAAGCTGTGAATTCTGAAAATCAAGTTGTTGGGGCTGATCAAATGAATAATTGGGTTGCTGAAGTTGTTGAAAATTAGTTTGACAACTTGGTGGAGGTTGCTGAAAATTGTGACTCTGAAATTGCTGATCTGCTTGCTGAAAGTGTTGGTTGAAAGACTGAAAATTTTGGGGCTGTGAAGATGAAAAATCTTGCTGAAAATTCTTTAATTGTGGCTGATAAACTTGCTGTGAAGGTTGACATCCTTGTTGATCATAATGAAATGGTTGTTGGAAATCTTGAAAATTCTGCTGAAACTGCTATTGTGGCTGCTGAAATGGTTAAAAATTTTGCTGAAAATTAGGATTGTAACCTTGCTGAAAATTTTGGAATTGTGGTTGAAATTGCTGTTGTGGTTGATTGAAAGGTTGGTTTTGCTGAAAATTCGAATAGGGCTGCTGAAATGCTTGAGAATACTGCTGGAGACTCTGAATAGGCTGCTGAAACTGTTGGAAAGGCTGAAATTGTGGTTGCCCTTGCTGAAATTGATAATTTGGTTGCTGAAAATTTGAATGGGACTGCTGAAAATATTGATTTTGTTGTTGAAATTGTTGACACGCCTGCTGAAAATTCTGAAATGGCGGCTGTCCTTGTTGCAGGGGTTGTTGTGGAGTATTTTGCTGGTAGGTAGATGAAAAAACGTTGGGTCATTGTTGGAATTCCATTTGCTTCACCAAAAAGTTTAACTCCAACAATGAACTTTTGATCTCTATTTGTTCCTTTGAAAACATTTGGATTTCCTTTCAAGATCTCCACCTACAGCCCTATCACAAAACAAACAAAATGGCAGCAACTGTATATAAAAAGATAAAGCAAATAAGAATAGAATCAAAGAATATAAATATTAAACACAAGCTCAAATTAAACAAACTCAACTAGTGATTCCCCGGCAACGGCGCTAAAAATTTGATGGTGCCCAATACTAGTGTCACGATGAGCACTCAAATTTAGATATTTATAAAACTGAAAACCCTTGGCTAACAAAGTTAAAATGTAGACTAGGGGCCTCAGGTCGTATTTTCCAAGGACTAGTTGAATGAATGTTTAATTCAAGCTTGCAAGTTTATTTGTCGTTTGATGTTTTGGGTTTTCTCGATAAAATGGGGATTTTTGCGATAGCGAATTGACAATATGAAATAGAATGAAATAGCAGAACTGAAGTAGGAAATTGCGATAACTACTCTTAACCCATTGAAAGGAACTAAGCAATTCGACTTTAACAACTAAATTGAAATCAAAGAACTAATTGCAGGGAATAAATTGCAGAAAACTAATTTGCAAGATAATGAGAACTAAATCAAAACATTGTTGAATTACCTTGACTTGAAATGAAGTTAGAACAAACTAAGCAATGTGAAGAAAACAAGTGTTTGGAACAAAAACTATCCTAGATTAAAACATCAAATCAGTTTATATCCAAAACTTCCCTTCGCCGTCACACGAAGTTGAGCTATGAACCCCCTAGCTCAAAAACCACTGAAGGAGAACTCCCAAGATCAGTTCGCAATTGACTGGTGCATTCTGGTCTTCCTGATCGGTCACTGGACCGATCAGGTCTTCCTCTAATCAGACTGGGCACCGATCAAATGAGTCTCTGATCAATCGTGGCGAACGATCAGAAGCTAAAGTCACTACTCGATCTCTCCCATCTCGATCGACTGGATCACGATCGTTGCGCAGAAACCATTAGATGCTTTCGAGAACCCCTCTATAGCTTTGACAGCTCTCTGGACGACTGAAATCCGACGATCGACAATGGATTGATCGATGAAAACAGATCTTCGGCGACACCCTCACCTAAGCTTCCAAAAACACAATCAATTAGCAAAACCGAACTGGAAATCTTACCTCCGCGATATGAAATCTAGAAGACAACGAGTTTGATGTGGCCGCGTGCGATCTAAGGAAGAAAACGAGGTAAAAATCAATGAAGAAATGAAGAACAAAGGAAGAACAAAAACTAGATCTGGCAATAGCTGTGACACCCGACGACGACGACACAGCGGAGGGAATTCCCAATTAAACTAATTCCTTTTGAAATTGAACGACTGTGATTGTTTCGGACTCATCCAACGGTCGGATCTTTTCCGATCTGAACCAAACTCCCCAGATCTTGATCAATGGTCCTGATCTACCTGTCCTTAGCTCGGATCAACCAGATCTGTGGCGGATGGCTTGGATCATCCCTTCTCTTGCTTGGATGGTCTAGAACATCTTGAGCTTGATCCAACGGTCAGATTGCTTCTTATTTAGATGAAATTTTCAGATCATGATCTGTGGTCATGATTGGCTCTATCTTGAACTCGGATTGATTAGAAGTTGGCCGATGGATCAGATCTAGCCGTTCTTTGATCGGACGGCTCATATTAATCCGATGCTTGATCACCTTGATTCGGATCCAATTCTAACTCAAGTTTGATCCAATCCGATCTAGGTCCATGCTCATTTGAAGCCTACAAAATAAGATTCATATTTTAGTGCCAAAATACCTCAAATATATAAAGATTTGAATTCAAAGCCAAAATAGAGATAATTCATGAAACCTTATATAAATGCAAACTTAAGCATATAAAAGTGGATCAAAACATGGATTTGAGAGCCTAAATTTATCAACAAAATGGTAATTATCACTCGTCAACCCCGAGGATTCAAATAAATTATTACAATCACACACACAATCACATACAATCACATATAGCCATAATAGTTGGATTTTATGCATGCAACCAAAAAGTTAGTCTATGCACATCCTACTATTATCCGGCATATTATATGTGAAAAAGAATGAATGTAACCGAATCCAAAACGCACAAATCCAAAAATGATTGCTCTGATACCAAATTGTTGGATTCGAGTCGGGATTTCTCTCTATGTCCCCGAATCAAAATTCTATTAATTAGAATTAATCCGAATAGAGAAAACTTCCCGAGCGACCTTTTCATCATCGTGCTATTCGATTGAGTGATCGCTTGAACAAACTTGTTGTTCTATCTCCATTATCAAATAGCCATGGAATAGATGACGAATATAGATCACCATTTTTTGTGTTTGATTTTGGGGTCCATGATAAAATAAGAAAACAATTAAACTAGAACAAGAAAATAAGATTATACCTCTTATTTTATCTCTTGATCTTCTATCATATTCCTATCTTCTTCTTGGACGTCGTGTGGGCGACGATCTTCCAAGAAACGAAGTCACCAAGAAAACCCTAGCTTATTCCTCCTTCTTCTTCCTTGCGCCGGCCAACTCTCCACCAAAAGTGCACCACCGGCCAAAACCCTAGCCTCTCCTTACGCCATTGGCCAACACCTTGCTTCAAGGATGCGCCGGCCAAAGGAGAGGAGAAAGGAAGAAGGAGAAGAAGTAGAAGAGAAAAAAGTCTCTCCTTTGTGTATGCATCGAGCCTCTTCTTCCTTGTGCTTGCGCCGCTAGCCAAAGGAAGAGAAAGTCCTTCCTTTTCTTGACCTAGCCGCACGCCTAATGGAGGAGGAGAGTAGAAGAGAAGAACAAGAGAGCTTCTTCCGTCTTCCTTGTTTGCGCACGCCAACCTTCCTTCTTCCTCCTTGTCGCCGGCCCTGGAGCACCATGCGTCGCCGCAAACCCTAGGAGAGAGAGGGGAGAGTGGGGGGAAGGAAAGAAGCCTTAGGGTTTAGTTATTGGCCTTGGTTTCATGGATTCATGAGGTATATAGGCTACAATAGGGACCATGAGGAGGAGTTGGTTTTGGTCTCCTAACGGATCCTAAACCCGACCCATTAATAATAACCCGCTCCACTAATGGGTTATTATTGAACTACCGCACCAACCCCATAATTAAATATGGGCTCCACCATATTATATGTACATAATCTCCCTGTGTTTAAGATATCATATGTCCATTAATTAATTAAATTACTAATAATTTAATTAATTAATATCTAACTCCATCAGTAGTATCACTCATCCTTATTATCATGTCGGACCAAATCCACCTACAGGATTTACATGATAAACTTTATGAGCTCCTCAAGGGGACATCATCATCCTAAAAATTAGGACACGGTTTCCTTCCAGGAAACCAGACCACTATCTAAGGGTGAGATTATCGTCTACATGGGCAATGCTACAGAGATAACGACTATTGTAGTGGGAGATGTTTATGTTGGGACCGGGTGCATGTTGACAAGGATACGGGTTCGTAATATTTTAAAATTTTACGTGCAGCGGAAGAATTAGCATAAATAATTTCACAAATTATTTTAACCACGTATCTAGCATGCGACCTTATGATGTGTGGACGTAATCATAAATTAAAACATTGCAGAAAAGTAAACTAATTTACTTTGTACCTCGCGTAACTCGAAGAAAAGGGACGAGATCCAACCGTAGCGTCCCTTGGAAGCTTCGCCTCTATTCGCGTCCACGCCGAGTTCTCTTCAGGATGACTTCGCAAAGTCACGAGTTTTGTGCCGACGAGAACTACTAGATTCTCTAAAGGCACAACTAGAAGAACAAGAGAAAAGAATGGAAACTAACCGCCAAGAACCGGAATCGAAATTCCGGGAAGGAAGGAGATGTGATCCGCTTCTTCTTCTTCTTGGTTGGCTTCTCCTTCTTCTTGATGGCTCACGGCAACCAAAGGTTGGAGGTGCACCGGCCCTAGCTCTCAAGGAGGGCGCCGGCCCTAGGATGCCCTAAGGGGTGCCGACCCTAAAGGGAAGAAAGAAGAGAGAATAAAAGAGAGAGAGGGAGAGAGTTAATCTCTTGATAGCTCTATATCGATTAGGAATTCAAGGCTTGCCTTTGGTTCCTTTATATAGTGGCCTCTCCCTTACCAAGTCTCTCTTTTAACGGAATTAACGGAATTAGTTATCATAAGAATTTTATCTTATAAAATTTCTTATGACTTATTCCGTTATGCCTAGTTTTATTATAACTAACTTTATAATAAAACAAATTCTTCTCTCCTTTAATTATGGAATAAATTTTATAAGAAATTTATAAACTTTCTTATTATGAAAAAATCAATTCATAATTGATTTTATAAGATTAAAATAAACCATTCCATGGATCATTTTAATTTCTATAAAAAGAATAAATTTCTATAAATTTATTTATATAAATTTCTTTATACAAATTTATTTATCCATAATTTATAAAACAAATCGCGCTAGATTTATTTTATTAATTAAACCAAATAAATTGGTTTCTTCCCCTTGTTGTGGCCGGCCAAACCAAAGGGGGTTGTTACCCTCTTTGGCCGGCCAAACCGAGCCGAACCGATCGCGAATTAAACTCATTTAATTCGCCCAATAAGCCTTCAAAAGACTTAGCCATTTTAAGTTTCCGTTGCACCTCTGATTAACTCAGATTCGACTTATTTCTCTTGATTGGAAAATCTAATTTTCAACTCGTTTTAAATCCCTCGGATTACTCGTAGTGCGTGTGACTAAATAGGCTTTCGATTTATGTTGGTCGTCTATAATTAACCAATTATAGAACGGTCATGAGTGGCACCTAGTAGTACATCATGACCCCCAATTAATCGAAAGATCAACGGTTTGACCTCAAAAGTAATTCTGAAACCCTTCAGCAGCTCTAATGAATCGTGCCTCATTCCCTTCACCATCTTATACCCACTTGGTTCAGGATATGGTTTGTGTGTGTCAGTCCCCACTAGGCTAACTATGTCACACCTAGCCCAAGTAGTGTCTTTCTCGTCCTTTGGATTTCTAATTACTCTCATGTATTTAAGAGACTCGCACTCTAAACATGATATGCTCTGGCCAGAGGCTTTGAGTAACAATCTGACGATAGGCCTGGGTATACATCTCCTCGCAAGGAGTGGTGAATCCTTTGTAGGCTGCTCAAACATCTTCGGGCACTTCGGCTTATACCCAATCATCCTGGGTCCACACCTCCTAGGAGATGTTTGCTTAGGATGTTAAAGTATAAGTCTCCATGACCAAGATGACTTAAACACTGCAAGTCAAAGGAACATCGCACTTAAGCTGTAGTAAGAACTTCATTGACATATCTATATAGATTACCATATGAAGTTTTACAGCTAGTCACTCCAATGAACTAGTTCCCTTAACTAGCATCCATGTTTATCTCCGGACATCCCAATGTCACCAGCTAGTGAGAATCAGCTGATTAGAGAATAACCCATGCTAGTCTCAACAGAATTGATAATGTCCGTTTTTATCAATTCATCGACTAGGGATATTTTCAATACTTCACAATTACACATTTAGAGATAATCACTAGTTGTGATCCCATCACATATTCTCTTATGCTGTGAATTGTATTACGGACATTCAGTAGATGAGTTTAAGATCCCAATCAAATACACAAACATGTATACTCAAATAGTGAATTATCATTTATTAAAATGAATATTTACAATCATAAGGCGATTGCCTTAGGACACTTCTCTCATATCACTAACAGTTTATTTATCTTTTGATAAGAATAAATGTTTGTTTTTATGAAATTGTCTTTACGTACCTTCTTTTAGAAAGAATTTAATTCCAATTTTTAAATTGTTTATGGATGGATATTCTGTTTCTTTTAATGACAAAGTTGTTATAAAAAGGAATAGAGAGACTATCTGTTCTGGTGCGTTGGTCGGCTTAGAAGTAAAAACCTTTTCACCAACATAAGCTTGAGCACTTTGACGAAAAAGCCCCTCAGCTGCCTGGAGTTCTGTCAGAAGTTCCGCCAACGAATATGTCCATTTGTTCATATTATAGTTCAGGCGAAACTGCTTAAAACTCCTAGGTAGTGACTGAAGAATAATATTGACCTGAGTTTCCCCATCGATCTCAGCTCCTAGGACTTCCATCTCATTCAAATGAGCCATCATTTTGAGGACATGATTCCTCACGGGCGTTCCCTCAGTCATGGTGGTCGTCATCATGTTCCTCATAGCTTCTTGCCTAGCAACGCTATTCTAGTGTCCGAAGAGTTCCTTGAGATTGAGCATCATGTCATAGGCAGTAGCAAAAGCCTGATTCTGATGTTGCAGTACATTTGATATAGATACCAAGATGTAACATCACGCCATCTCATCTGCTTTCATTTACTTCCTATAACTCTCTTTCTCCTCTTCACTAGAATTATCACTAGGCTTAGTGGGACATATCTCAAAAAGTATAAATTTGTACTCCTCAGCAATTAAGACAATATCCAGATTTCTTTTCCAATCTATATAATTGGGATCAGTAAATTTATTCTCTTTTAAAATAACAGCAAGTGGGTTTAAAGCCATTTTGAAAAATTCTGAGAATTACAATGATCAAAACATTAATTTTTAAAATAATATTGATTCCTCAAATAATAAAATTTTAAAAACACCAACACCACAAAATACCGTGAATTTTGTATGCCATGATAGTGTGGACGTATACAAATTCAAACATTTGTAAGAGGAGGTTTTACCCATTAATTTTATTATCTTGTCAACCTTACTTTTTGACAAATAAAATTAATAGTTAGTTTATCTTCGGCCATATAAATAATAGCAGTGACTCCGATGGGGAGGATACTATTATTTGCCTCTAAGTGTATACCATTATACGATACTAAGGCAATTATCTAGGATTATATCCCTTCCGATGGGGGAAGATTGCACGCTCCTAAATAATTTCCTATAATCATATTTGATCTAGTGATCCTCAAAACAAACTCATTCGATATGGAGGAAGGCACTCAGAGCCAACACGCAAGTTTGTTCGCATCACTTATCAAATTTGTAATGGAGGCTACGGGACTCAAAGATTCCCTCTCCCCCTTAGTAATTTAAAATTTAAGAATTTTACATGCAATCACAACAAGCATATTAAACAATCAGGCAATAAATATGAAAAATTAAATTTCCAACTATTATGGTTTTTGTTATCCAATACGCCTCCCGTCGTGTCGCCACCTCGTCTCCTTCTTCCTTCACCAGGTGCAAGCCACCTTGAAGAAGATCCGAGCCAAGATAAAAAAATATTTTAATTTACATCCTTCGATCCTATACTCCACAAAGGAATGTACATGAAATCTAGATTGAAATGAATTAAAACAAATGGCTAACAATGTCGTATTTAATTACAAAAATTAAATACAACTAGCCTCATCAACCCCGAGGATTCAAATAATATTACAATCACACACAACCATCATACATAAATACATTAGCCATAATAGGTGGATCTTATGCCTGCAACCAAAGAGTTAGCTTATGCACATCCTACTAATCCGGCATAAAATTATATATGAAAATGCATGAAAGTAACCGAATCCAAAACACACAAAATCGAAATCCATGGCTCTGATACCAATTGTTGGTCTCTACCCGTTCGGATGTGATTGCTCTCCATGTCCCCGGATTAAATTTTTTTATTACTTAGAAATAATCCGGATGGAAAGAACCTTTCCGAACAACCGTTTTCATCATCGTATTAATCGATTGAGCGATCGCTTGAATAAACTTGTTGTTCAAGTAATTCAAACTCCTTCATCGATTAGCTGCGGAAAAGATGAAGAATTAGATCACCGGTTCTTGTGCTTATCTTCGGGGTCCATGATATACAAATACAATTAATTAAACTAGAACAAGAAACAAGAATTATACCTCTTGTTTACCTCTTGATCTTCTACTGCATTCCTATCCTCTTCTTGGACGTCGTGTGGGCGATGGTCTTCCAAGATATGAAGCCACCAAACAAAGCCTTCTTCTTCTCCTTGTTTGCGCCGACCAAAAGAAGGAGTCCTTCCTTCTTGTTGCCGCCGGCTCAAAGGAAGAAGAGTTTCTCCTTCTTCTTTCTCCCTTGCGTCGAGCCCTCTCCTTCCTCTTTGTTGATGCCACAAGCCCTAGGGAAGAGAAGGGAAGAGATAAAGATCACCTTCCCTTCTTTCAAACCCTACCGAGAACCCTCCTCCTTGCTTGCTAGTTTGCAGCACCGAACACCAAAGAGAAAGGGAGATCTCTTAGCCGGCCTCTAGTGGAGAGAAGAGAAGGTGAAGAAGAAGAAGAAGAGAAGATGGAATAATTCTTCCTTCTTCTCCAACAACACCTGGCCACCCTTCACCTTGCACCACCGGTGCCTCCAACCCTAGGAGAGAGAGAAAAGGGAGGAGTGGAAGAATAATGAGAGTTAGGTTATGTTTCATGATGGCTTTATGAGGTATATATAGGCTACAATAGGGACCATGAGAAGTAGTTGGTTTTGGTCTCCTAATGGATCCTAAATCCGATCCATTAATTGTTGGGGCAATCTATGGTCCGGAGTGACCATGCGTTTTGATATTTGGGCAAAGGGTTTAAGTTAGGTTTACCCTTGTGTTGTAATATGTGTATGTGAGTTTGCAGGTTACACATATAGACTTAGCTAGACGACTTCGGGTACAGTGAAGGGTGGCATGGAGGCAAGCCGTGGGCTTGTGAGCACCCAAGGGACCATGGATAGCAGGGACGATGAGCCGAGGGATGCGAACTTCGAGGCGCACGTGAAGGATGGCATGGAGGCAAGATGTAGGTGTTGAGGCAATCGGCCCTTAAATGATTGGGAGATCATGGTTTTGATGTGTGGGCGAATAGGTTTAAAGTTAGAGTGTTTTGTTGTATTTGATTTGTGTGATTGAGTTTGCAGGACTTGGAGAATCACACTTGGTGAACCTATCCGAGGGACGAGAGTCGAGGGAGGAGAGCTCCAAGGGCAAGCCGGGAAGTGGACTTCAAAGGGCACACGTGAAGGGTGGCATGGAGGCAAGCCAAGGGAAGGCTTGTGTGCGCATCCGAGGGACGATAGCCAGAGGAAGAAGACTTCAAGGGGCGAGCCAAGGGAGCAGACCTGAAGGCACACGCGAAGGAGAAGGTTTGAGGTGGCTGGAGCTGAGCTGGGAGGCAGGGCAGTCGACTGGCCCAGAGGCAGTCGACTGTCAAAACCCACAGAAAGTTCGCAGCTTCGGACCAGTCGACTGGCCTTGGGGCAGTCGACTGGTATACCCCAAAACTAGCCGTTGGCTAGCCGTTGGCCGACATTTAATGCCGGGCCAGTCGACTGCCCTTGGGGCAGTCGACTGGTGCGAGCCTGGACAGACTGCGAATCTGTCCTTTTCACCTATAAAAGGAGGCCTCGTTACACGTGTCTGTACAGTTCCGTACAATAACGAAGTGCTGCCAAATTGTAGAGTATTCTTTTGCTTCCTTCATCGTATTTCTACATCTGTAAAGAGGAAGCTACTGCTGTAAAGGTTTCTCCACCTCAAGGAGACTTTTTGATAGTGAAAAGTGGTGCTCGCGGCGTGGATCCTTGGATTAGTCACCCATCTGGGTGGATACCAAGTAAAAGACTTTTTGTTAGCATTGTTATTCTCTTTACATATTATTTCCGCTGCGCTAACAGTTTTGTAGAGATCAAACGGTCCGCGAAAGTGCATTCACCCCCCCCCCTCTGCACGCCTACATCGATCTTTCAGTTGGTATCAAAGCCGGTGCGTTTTGGAAGATCTAACAATCAACCAGAACATCTATAATGGCGTTTCAAGAGGGATACTCCACCGCACGACCACCGTTCTTCGACGGTAACGACTTCGCATACTTGAAAGGTAGAATGCAGTACTATCTTATGAATGACATAGAAACTTGGATAAGTGTTGCAGATGGCTTTGAGGCGCCCGTCGATGAAAGAGGAGATCCTACCCCTATGAGAACATGGTCTAAGGAAGTGATGAAAAGGGCGCAGTCAAATGCCAAGGCCACCACTACACTGCAATGCGGGCTCTCAAAGGAGCAACTGAACAAAGTGGGGTCATTCAAGAGCGCCAAAGAGCTATGGGACAAGTTGGTAGAACTGAACGAGGGGTCCAACGAGTCCAGAAGAGCCAAGAAGGACTTGTTGGTGGCTCAACTGCAATCCCTCTCCATGAAGAGCAACGAGACCGTCAGTCAGCTGCATGGAAGGGTAAAGGAAGTAATCAACGAGCTCCATGTAATTGGAGAGAAAATCGAAAACCGGGATATCGTCAGGTATGTCTTACAAGCCTTCCCGAGAACCACCCTGTGGGCATCCATGGTTGATGCTTACAAGGTATCGAGGGACTTATCTTTAGTTAAATTAGACGATCTATTTTGTGAATTTGAACTGCACGAGCAAGCTAACATTTCGGCAAAAGAGAAAGGTATTGCTTTTGTTGCAGAAAAGGAGAAGAAGAGGAGAAAGGAGAAGAAGAAGGTGATCTACTCATCATCCTCGGACTCAGAGGAGTCAAGTGCCTCCATGGACAGTGATCAAGAGGCCTTTATGGTAAGAAAATTTCATAAAGCATTTAAAAGTTTTTCTAACAAATCATATGCTAGGAAAGGGGCCAAAGGTAAGGGTAAGGCCAAGGAGATAATCTGCTACAACTGTCATCAAGAGGGACATATGAAGAACGAATGTCCACAGTTGAAGAAGAGGGAGGACAAGAAGGAAGAGAAGAAGAAGAATGACAAGAAGAAGTCAAAGGGAAAGGAGAAGAGTGCCACGAACCTCAAGGCAACTTGGGACGATCCTTCATCCTCAGAGGAAGAAGAAGAGCAAGTCTCCCACTTCGCTCTTATGGCACAAGATGGTTCAGATTCTTCAGACGATAAACGGAGCTCAAGCAGTGAAGATGAGAGCTCCTCCACCTCATCATCATCAGAGTCAGAAGCCTTGGTAAGTGAGGTATACCACTTACCCTCTTCTACCTTAGTGAAAATTATTTCTAGCACGAACATGGATTTAGCTAAGGCTAGAAGTAGAATTAAGGATCTTAAGGAAGAAATTGTCATGCTTAGAGTAGAAGCTATTAAACTTAAAGATTTGCATGCTAGCTCTACCTCTTCACATGTCTCACATATTGAAAATGAAAATAGGGAGTTAAGGAAACAAGTAGATGACCTCACAAAGGCCCTTAGGAAATTTCAAGTAGGATCAAGTAACCTTGATATGATCATTAACAGCCAAAGGGCGGTATACAACAAGGCAGGATTGGGTTATAGGCCTAAGACCAAGGAGGTAGCCTTTGTTTCACTCACTGGTAGGGTTGGTGCATCTAGGAGATTAGGGGCTAGGGGAACCATAAAGAAGGCATGGGTACCTAAGAAATTTTTAAATGAATCTTCTGGATCAAAAATATGGGTACCAAAAGAGTGTGTTTTTCGTGTTTAGGTAAAAGTGAAGGAGGCCCCAATCTTGTGGATAGTAGATAGTGGATGCTCAAGACACATGACCGGAGATGTGAGCAAATTCACCACTGTTAGCTACTTAAGAGAAGGGACGGTCTCCTTTGGGAACAATGGAAAGTTAAGGATCATTGGTAGGGGCACAATTGAGGTATCTCCCACTATTTCAATTCATAAGGTACTTTTAATTAAGGATATGAAGTTTAATTTATTAAGTGTAAGTCAACTATGTGATGCCGGGTTTAGAGTAGAATTTCATGCTAAGAAATGTGTAATAAGACAAAGTGAATCAAACACTATCATATTAGAAGGGTTTAGAGAGGTAAACTTGTATTATCTTGATCTATCTTATGCTACTAACAATGTTGTCAAGTGTCTCATGTCCAAAGAAGAAGAAGGGTGGTTGTGGCATCGAAGACTTGGATACATCAACATGAGGAACATTGCAAGAGTGGCCAAGGAAGAATTGATGAAGGGGCTCCCAATGATCAAGTACGAAAAGAACAAGTTGTGTGATGCATGCCAAGAGGGTAAGCAATCCAAAGCATCACACAAAGGTAAAATCTTAATTACCACTTCCTTGCCTTTAGAACTTTTACATATAGACTTGTTTGATTGCCATAGTACTCCATCACTTGTAGGGAGTAAGTATTGCTTAGTAATAGTAGATGACTTTTCTAGGTTTACTTGGGTCTACTTCTTGAAACATAAGGATGATACCCTAGACATATTTATAGGATTTAGTAAAAGGGTAGAAAACGAAAAGAACATCAAAATAAACCGAATTAGGAGTGACCATGGTGGGGAGTTCCAAAACGCTAGTTTCACATAATTTTGTGTGGAAAATGGGTACAAGCATGAGTTTTCATGCCCTAGGACTCCTCAACAAAACGGGGTAGTTGAGAGGAAAAACCGAGCCTTACAAGAAGCGGCTAGGACTATGCTTAATGCATACTCTCTTCCTAGCTACTTTTGGGCCGAAGCGGTTAACACCGCTTGCTACATTCAAAACTGGGTGTTGGTATATAGATTTTTAGGAAAAACACCCTTTGAACTTTGGAACGGAAGGGTACCCCAAATCCACTATTTTAGGATCTTTGGATGTAAAGTTTACATCTTAAACACCAAAGACGACCTAAGAAAATTTGAGTCAAAAGCCGATGAAGGAATCTTAGTAGGGTATTCATTGACTAGTAGGGGCTATAGAGTGTACAACAAGAGGACGAAGGCGATTGAGGAGTCCTCAAATGTCAAATTTGATGAAACCACTAGTACTTACCCTAGAAAAGCTTCCATTGATAAGGATATAGAAGAGGTCCAACCCCTTGCCCAAAGAACCCAAGACCAACATTTGGAGGGCAATGATCAAGGGGGAGTAAGAAATACACTAGAGGATGAGGAAGAAAGAATAAATGAACCTACAACCTCTAGACCCTTGAGACATCACCATGATCATCCTTTTGACCAAATTGGGGGTGATGTCACTCAAGGAGTAAGGACTAGGTCCTATTTTAGGGATCAAACTAGTCAAACAGCCCTTATCTCCCAATTAGAACCCAAGACCATTGATGAAGCATTGGGAGATGTTGATTGGGTCTTAGCCATGCAAGAAGAGCTAAACCAGTTTGAGAGGAGTGAAGTTTGGGAGTTAGTTCCTAGGCCCACTGATTGTACCATTGTAACTACTAGATGGGTCATCAGGAACAAATTAGATGACCAAGGTAAAATCACTAGGAACAAGACTAGATTAGTGGCTAGGGGGTTTAACCAAGTTAAGGGATTAGACTATGATGAGACTTATGCCCCCGTAGCTAGGTTAGAATCAATTAGAATTCTATAGCCTATGCCGCTCACATGGGTTTTACACTCCACCAAATGGATGTGAAATCGGCATTCCTAAATGGGATCATTAAGGAAGAGGTTTATGTAGAACAACCCCCTGGGTTTGAGGACCCAAACTATCCAAGACACGTATTCAAATTAAGGAAAGCCTTATATGGATTGAAACAAGCTCCCCGGGCTTGGTATGAAAGGCTCTCTTCATTTTTGGTGTCTAAGGGGTTTAGGAGAGGAACAATTGACCCTACATTGTTCCTAAAATCTAAGGATAAGGACATTTTTGTTGCCCAAGTCTATGTAGACGATATCATTTTTGGGTCAACAAATAATGACTTCCTACAAGAATTCATCAAGTGTATGGAAGATGAATTTGAGATGAGCCTTGTAGGAGAGTTAACCTTTTTCTCAGGCCTTCAAGTTAAGCAAACTAATGAAGGTACACATGTATTTCAAACCAAATATGCTAAGGAGATACTAAAGAAATTTGGTTTACAACATGCTAAGGAAGCATCTACACCCATAGGAACTAATGTAAAAATGGATAGTGACCTTGAAAGCAAAATGGTAGACTCTAAACAATATAGGAGCATGATTGGTAGCCTCCTATACCTAACCCAAGTAGACCCGACATACTTTTTGCGGTAGATATGTGTGCTAGGTACCAATCTTGTGCCAAAGAGTCCCATTTGATTGTAGTCAAAAGGATCTTAAGATATGTGAAAGGAACCCTAAATGTCGGACTTTGGTATCCTAGAACCCCAAATGTTGACCTAATTGGATACACCGACTCGGACTATGCGGGTTGTAAGTTAGATAGGAAGAGTACAAGTGGAGGGTGTCAATTCCTTGGGTCTTCTTTAGTTAGTTGGAGTAGTAGGAAATAACCATGTGTTGCCCTATCAACAACGGAAGCAGAATATGTGGCAATGGGTGGATGTGTTTCCCAACTCCTTTGGATTATGCACACCTTAGAGGACTATGAGCTACATTACACCAAGGTCAAAGTCTTGTGTGATAATGTAAGCACAATCAACTTAACTAAAAATCCGGTTCACCATTCTAGAACAAAACACATTGAAATGAAACATCACTTCATTAGAGACCATGTGGCAAGGGGAGACATAGAACTACACTATGTTGAATCAAAGTCGAACCTAGCCGACATCTTTACCAAGTCTCTTCCTGAATCAGAGTTTACATCCTTAAGAATAGGCCTTGGAATGTGTTTTATGAAAGTATAGGAAGAACTTGGAGACATTAGCATTAAAAAAGGGTGCTTAATCCATTAGGGTGATACATTTGGCTCACTTGTGCTTGTGGCACATTATTGGACCATTAAAAGTATCAAAATATCAAAACTAGACCAACTATGGGGAAGACAAGTGTTTAATCAATGGACACTTTACCAAAGATCATAGTTGGACATTTTAAAACTTTGAAAACCATTTTATGTTTTACATGCTGTGAAATGTTTTTCAAAGTTATAGATTTGCAAAATTGGTTTTAGAGTTTGATACAAAATGTAGTGGTTTTCAAAGTTTTTGAGTTTTTATCAAAAGTCATGCATGTTTGAAATATTATATGGTTTAATATTTTTCCCTGATAGAATATAACATTTGAAACATGTATGCAAAATTTTATAATTTTTGGAATTTTTTGGAATTTTTTAGGAGTTTCTGAAATTCGGCAGAAAAATTGAAAAATCAGACTGATAGCGTATCAGTCGACTGCCCTATGGGCAGTCGACTGGCACGCAAGTTTTCAGCCACTATGAGTAATTTCAGAAACTGAGAATCTTCTCATTTGATGTCATGGGTTTTGGTTGCTTGAGGCAATCATTTTGATGGTGTCAAAGGGGGAGAATGGGTGGTTTAAGTTAGAACTTTGACTTAAAATGGATGATTTTAGGTATTTTTCTAACT